>KK118314.1:351490-367998 GCA_000611955.2 Stegodyphus mimosarum | reverse complement strand
ATTTCATATACTCAAGAATTCGTGATATGATTCACTATTTTTGTGTTGTGTTTTAAGTGTATTTTTATTATCTGGCAAAGCCAAATTACGGACTTTTTGAACAGTAATTTGAAATAGCCTTATGGACTGTTATTTTTCGTCTTGAAATCGCTTAACAGATTATCCTGCAACATGATTGGTCCATGTGACCCCGACGCCCAAAAAAGGAATAATCAAATTCTATCTAATTAAGCAAGAATTACGTAGCATAAAACTCACCTCTCCATAGTTGTTAGATCATTATTATGTAGTAGATTGCAATACTATAGGCCTACAAGAGTTATTTACTCTTAAATTAATAAAACTTTGAGTTAATACAGCAATATGTATCAACGAACCAGAACGCGACCTCAGGTTACGTGATTTGATTTTGACTTACTCTCCGTATCTCATGTTCATTTCAGTCACTCAAATCCTCACTGCAAATAGCACGCACCCACCACCTGCTCAAAAAGTTTTCGAATGTTTCTACATGTACAAAAGTATATCAATTTATAATTTCATGACTGCCTTCCTGCATGACTTTGCCACATAGACCACTCTTACGCCTAAAGGCGCGGTGCTAAGCACCTCTGATTTATCTAAACAAAAGTGAGCGGCCTCCGGCCTTACTTGATATATGGGTTAAAACTCATTAGTAGTTGACACCTTGAACCGAAAGTACTATCTTGATCGTAATATCGGGCGGTCTTTTCATTAATGTAACGATGGAGTAAACTTCAATACAAAAAGTTATTAGTTGTTCCTTTTTATTTACTCCGAGGATATGTATTTTTGTAACAGCTGTTTTTCACGAAAAATAATAAATGGATCCTGTTTCTTTAAACTTATAGACTGTTACTTTGAACTACAACTACATCACATCATCATGGCACATCACATATATATAATTGGTATAAAATTTTTTTAACTGTGCAAAACAGCAACAGAAAGTTTTAACTTTGGCAAGAGTCGTAGAATAGAAGGGCGGAAATTTTAATGAGGAATCTAAAACGTTAAAATTTAAAAGTAAAATTTATAAAAATAAAACTTAAAAAGAAAATGATAAGCTTTTGCCTTGATAAGGTCTGAGGCTGTGCTCCGCCTGTTTCTTTCGGCAGTAACTGCCAAATACCGGTCCTCATTCGGCGTTGTAACTCTGGGGCGACCTGTGCTGTAACGTCTACTCACATTACCATCATCTTGGAATCGTTGCCAAAGCCTGGAGATGACACTCTGGGCAATTTCAAGTTCGTCTGATACTTCCAGTTGGGTACGCCCACATTCCAGACGGCCGATAATTCTACCACGTAAAAAATCATCCAAATGCGTCCTTTGTGTCATAACTATTCGGTTATTGCACTGAAATGCTTATAAAGCGCCTGCGAACAATTTTACTTCTTTGCCTGTATTCCTTATATATCACTCTCTTACACTCTCGTCATTGTGACGTACCATCGGTGTCATCTAGTTACTTCCTGAAATTTGTATATGATTCTTGAAGATGTGTGTAGTGAGTTTACAGGTGATATATTTATTTCAGAGTTCGATTTCCGCGTGACTCCGAATTATCCTTAATTTATGGACATGAGTGTATATACGTTAACGCTTTGGTATATGCATGGATCCTTACATAAAAAAATGTAATGCAAGGGTGCAAATATTTTGAAAAGATTTCACGAACGTTTCTGATGTCAAAACGATAAATATATTAGTATTGCATTACCCATTTTTTTTTCATATTTTTACTCACTAGCTCAAAGAGGCGTTGACATTCTGCGTCGTTTCACTCTTTGCATTGATTCACTTTTCAAACTACTGCCACCATATATTTTCGCCATGTTTTACATTTAAAGAAACTAAGTAATGAAGAATCTGCATGAATACATGAATGTTTCTTGCATTGTGAAAAACAATGGTACCTGGAAATATCCAGTTTTGAATAACGTAGTCTTCCAACCGAACATAGGCACTTGGAAGACCGAAATTTTAAATTCAAATTTGTTTTTATTATCTATTTCAAATTTTGTAAAACTTTAATGAATTTTTGATTAAGAAACTTAACGATTTCAAAGCGAGCAATGGCAACGCATTTTGCCATTCGGAAAAAAAAAATATTTTTATCTCGAGCACGCGCGACTGTGTATCGGAAATTCTAAAGGTATGCTGTTTTGCTATTTTTAAATATTTTGTTGTATTGCTCTTTTGAATTTTATGTGGTTTAAATCGAAGAACATGATATTTAATAAATGAAGGTAGCACACAAAACGTTAAAAAACGCCCTTTCGCACGTAATATAAAATCTGAAAGCTTTCAAATTTTTAGCCGAAAGGGTGTTAGCGCATAAGGACTATTAATCTCGTTTTGGCATTTTGTGTTTACTTTCTGCGTTGATTCACTTTTCAAACTGTTGCCACCAAATATTACAGCCCTACTATATTCAAAGAGACTAAATAATGAAGAATCTGCCTGAATGCATGAATGTTTCACGCGTTGTGATAAAACAACGGTACCTAGAGCCATCCAGTTTTGAATAACGTAATCTTCCAGCGAATATGGGAATCTGGAAGCCCTAATTTGGAATTTAGAATTTGTTTTATTACCGATTTCGTATTTTGTAACACTTTAACGAATTTTTCATCAACAAACTGAGCGATTTCAAAGCCAGCAATGGTAACCACTGTACAAAGGGGGAAAAAATTATCTCCAGCACACGACACTGTGTATCGGAAATTCTAAAGATATGCTCATTTTAAAATTATTTTGCGACGTTGCTGTTGAATTGAATTTTATGGTTTAAGTACGAAGAACATGATATTTAATAAATAAAGGTAACACTCAGAAGTTTAAAAAAAGGCCCCTTTGGGCGTAATGTAAAATCTGAAAAGCTTCCAGACTTTTTTTCTTTTTTTTTTAATTCATATTTTAAATAATAGACATGTATAGAGAAATCATTCAGGGAATGGTCCTGAAGGAAACTGTTTCATGCTTTTATTGGGAATTTAAAGAAAACTGCGAGAAACATCAAACGTCTTGATAATTAACAACAATGGTTTTTTAACCTTTATTGCTTCATCTCCCCAGTCAAGCGTCAGAAAATTATACGCGCCCAATTTTTTTTTCATTGTATTTAACTAGTTCATTTGTAATAACAAGCAAAGTGGAAATTTTTTATTTTAAAATACTAGAAAACTACAGATACATTTAAATTTTATTTTTATACATTATTATGTATTTAATAAATATATATTATTTATACGTTTATTAATACATAGATTATTATATTTAATAAAAATGTTTTAAAGAAACGATTTTGCTGATACTGCTTCATTTATATATTATGCTTAAATTTCGGTTTTTCTTAGACCTTTTGGATCGCATAATTTCAAACATCTTTTTATACTCTGATATAAGCTTTTCTACAGTTTAAGAATACCGACTTAGTGTAAACTGACTATTTTTTACTTGATATATTTATTTTGCATAAAATAACAGTCTCTTATAAGACTGTTCGCACACTTTTTAGACGACTTTGCTTTGCTATAAAAAAGTCGCCTGCTTGAATGTTTTTAAACTGCAACTATATTTTTGAAAGTGTGAAATACGTTTCGCTATTTGACAATTTTGTTTTCATGCAAAATGGTGCTTTTCAGGAAGCAATGAACGGAAGGCTATGTTTGTGCTCTTTTCGAAAAAAATTATTCATATTTAGTTATTAAAAAATTATGTAAAAGCCATGATTTCTTCGGTATCTAAAACAACGACAGATAATATTGTCAATAAGGAAGCAAAAAAAAAAAACGTCAAAGCTTCGCCCCAAGCAGAAGAAGAATTGTTCAAAATGCATATTCAAAGAAAAAATAGAATGTTCCGAAAGGTAATATCTTTGTAGGGTTTTACTATTTAATCCTAAAATTTTAACTTAAAACCCCACGTGCACTAAAAAGCGAATAATCGCTTAAGTGTGTGAACAGAACACGTAAGACTCAAAGAGAGTTTACAACCCTTTATTTTTCAGTATATTTACAGTCAGTTCCTACTTGGAACTTTACGCAAAGCAGCCACTCGGGCTTGAACTTAAAATAATAATAATTTAAACTAAAACTAGCTTAACTAAGATATTTGAAAGGTATAGCCGAAGCTATCAGAATCTAACTAGTTGGCCCCTAAGTATTAATTAAATCGGCGAAGCCGAGCAAGGGGCGAAGGTATGGCTGAGCGTAGTAACAGCTAAGAGAGACGTAGCCCAAAGGCAAACGCGCGCTAGTCAGAGAATCAGACTCTCTCTCTCAAAGTCGGTGAAGTCACGACATAAATAGTCCTCTTTCTCATTTGCATTCACTGCGTTTCTGCATTTACATTCTGGCAGGAAATTGTAAGCTGAAATTAGAATAAGATAGGAAAGATACAAATCTTAAAATAACTGTTAATAAACTTAGGATAAACCTTACATGTTTAATGTCGAAAGAAAATCCGTCAAGTCAAAGGACTGTTGAAAAATCATAAAAATTCTCAGTGTCAACTGTAAACAAAGCGATCCATGCTGATTTACACCTTAAAAAGGCGAAAAATGTAATGAGCCTCTCCTTTCGCCAGGACATATCGCTAAAAGCATTGCAGATTTCTCTATCATAAATAATTATTCGGATAAAAATGCAAACATGTTATCACAATAGATGAATCTAATATGGACGAAAAAGATCTTAGAACATGTTTGAAAGAATTTAAAGAAAGTTTTTCAAACCTACTCATGATTGTTGTTGATTTTTGATATAACGACAAATAAAAATTAAAAACAGTGCAGAAAACTGTTGAGTTCAACTTCATATATTATCAGAAACATATTTTATACCCAATTTTCAAATATAAAATACCTTGTCTTTACCCACAGTGCCATCAATCGGTAGAACTGCATCAACACAAAGCAAGCAACTGATGTCAAAATATGCTGTTAATGTCTTGGAAAAAATGAAACAAGAAACATATATATCAAGGCCATAACCCTTCACTCATATCCCTACTAAATCTCCTGATGTATCATTCCACGGATGTTTGCGCTTTTAAACTTTCAAAAAACGAATTGTCGAGATATCGACCTACAACCCTCCTTGGAATTTGGAAAGATCTTCAAAAGAAATCGGATAAAATACCTCTTCCACTACTGAAAAAACTTTATTGTCTTGAAAATTATAGTGTAGATAGATAGTGAAGAACAAGAGTTATAAAATGGAGCATTTAAAACACAAATATTTTAAGTAAAATATTTCTGTAAATACAATGAAAATCGTCTAAAAAAATATGCGAACAGCCTCTGTATATGTTATATATGTTCTCCTAAGGAAGAAATAATCCTGATATTAATCTTTGACGATGCACTTTCCTTTCATAATTTTTTACTCAGCTATTAATTCTAGTAAAATGTTTGAGATATGTTTTCGGACCAGTGGGTTTTCAGCATTATACATTGGTAAGCATCCAAACTTATACAGTCTTAAAAACTTTTTCCGGTACATGAACCCCTAGCACTTTCGGTTCAATCAATCGAAATTTCAAGTATTGTTATTTGAAGCTCAAGATTGTAATGATTTAAAACAATAGAAGTGTCACGTTTACTGTTACAATGAAAAAACTTCGAAATTTTCGAATAGGAATGCCCACATTTTTCCACCGCAAAATGGTCAGCTTGTAGAGAATTAAGTATTTTTTTAAAGCAGAAGAAGTGAAAAATGAGCAATGGCCTCACCGGGACTCGAATCACGGACCTTTCGAATACGAGCCGAGCGTGCTAAGAAGCTCAGCACCACGAAGGCATGCTAAGAAGGTGGGAGCAATACCTTATATACTCCCTCTTTTAAAGAGCAACTGGGGATTAGAGGACCTAGTCGTCAAATACTGGTGGTGAAGAATCATAATTCACCACCTTTTAGTTCGGGCTCTCCTGTAGAGACATTACGTATTTTTTGAAAGCTAGAAAGATGAAAAATGAGCAGTGCCCTCGCCGGGAATCGAACCACGGACCTCTCGAATACGCGTCGAGCGAGCGGATACTACACTACGAAGGCATGTCAAGAAAGTGGGAGAAATACCTTATATACTCACCCTTTTAAAGGGCGACTAGTCTATTAGGGGAACCAATCGCCAAATTCTGGTGGCGAAGAATCATCATTCATCACCTTTTTTAGTTCGGGCGCCACCATTAGGAATTGTTTGGAAGCAGGAGAAATGAAGAATGAGCATCGCTGGGATTCGAACCACGGACCTCTCAAATCCACGCCGCGCGTGCTGACTACTACACCACGAAAGCATGCTAAGAAGGTGGTAGAAATACCTTATAAGCTCAATGAAAAAACACAAATGGCGTTGGAAAGATACACGTATGATAAAAATTGCTGTGTAAAACACTTGCAAAGAACAAGAATGTAAAGGACCAATGACAAAGAAGAAAGGGGAAGAAACTTTTATTGGAATAACAAGTTTTTAACATGCCCACCTTCGCAGGTGATAATGCATTTCATGCGAGATATTGATAATAATGACAAACGTAACATCGCAGGAGAAATATGTATAACTTCCCGTTTTACGGCATCTTTCATTTCTGCAAATCTCGTAGATTTGACGTGTGCATCTTAGATTTCAGATAATCTCAGAACCAGAAATACATCGGAATGAGATCGGGAGTTCGAGGTGGCCACGAAAATGCGAATTTACGGGAGAAGTCTTGAAAACTTGTAATTCTAATAAAAGATTTTCCCCTGTCTTCTGTTATGTTATCGTTGGTCTATTGCATTGCTCTTTGCAAATGTTTTACTCATGCAATTTTCGTTATACGTGTATCGTTCCAACGCCACTTAAGGTTTTTCAATGCGCTAATCAATTTGCGCTGGGAAACGTGGGAGTTGCCATTCGAAAATTTCGAATTTTTTTCGCTTTAACTAAAACCGTGAGAGCTCTATTTTCGTTATACGTGTATGGTTCCATCGCCATTTAAGGTTTCTCTAAGGCTGATTAATTTGCGTTGGAAAACATGGGCGTTGCCATTCAAAAATCCTGAACTTTTTCCACTCTAACCAAAACCGTGAGAGCTCTATTGTTTTAAATGATCACAATCTCTAGCGTATACCTTCAAATAACAATATCTGAAATTTCATTTGGGTTGACTGAGCAGATACGCCACTAGAGCTTCATATAACGGGAATTTGTTTTTGATCATCCCGTATTTATTTTTTCAGCATAATACGAAGAATTATACGAAGTTTTTCGAAATTTCGCCGCAAAATAATTTTGTAAACGATTTTATTAAACTGTAGGCTAATGTAAGTTCACTGAATGTATTTAATATAGGCTAGACCAAGTTGCAATACCCAACAGATTTATTTGGTTTAGCTGCATTTTGAAGTTGGCTCGGCGTACCATAATTTATCCGCATCCAAATTTCCTTTAAAAAAATTCATTTATTTTACTCATTAGTAAATTTCCATAAGGCCAATACAGTTTCGCATCTCATTTAATGACTGATCAAGATCTCGCGGTATTAATTACTTCTGTTTCTTGGCATTCATCCTTTCACGAAATTCATTTTAAGGGCAAATGAAAATTTTTATTTTACCTTAAAGATATGTCTGCATTCATTCGAACTCATTTTCTTCATCCGCCATTTTATACTCTTTAAACAAAAGTTTGTTGCCAAAGCATTTTCAGTTAAATAGCAAGGAATTAAAGACTTTCTCCAGTTCTGCTAATGAAAATATTATCACTGGCAAGAGATTTATATCTCTTGTCTTGGATAAATATTTCTCCGGGCCCCAAAAGTGTAATTTTCTTGACACCAAACATGCTGCGCTGTAATCCAGATTAACGACTTGAATGGGATTTGGGTGGGTATGAGAACTATTTAAATTTACTGTGTGTTTAAACTGTGACCGCAGTTACTCAGAAGTAAAAGCCTCTAGTATTACTTTATAGATGGCTGCACCTGTTACTTATCTTACATCCATGACAATGCAATCCACCGTGCCTTACTGGGTATATCAGAGACCTGTTACTTAGTTTGTGATTAATTGTTTACTTCGGAACTGAAAGTCATTTTGAGGGTACAATACTTAGCTTACGTCTCATTTTAGGAAATTAACTCTGAAGTCGGCTTATATTACTTATTTTATTAATTTAATTCTTTTAATTTGTGATTTTATGCTTTAATGCGTAAGTAAAGGACATATAACAACTGAATTTGAGTTCAAAATTTGTGAAATATCTACCGAAAATATTTATTTCATGATAAGTATTCATAAGCCACTTTAAGAACTTTTTTAATGAAGCAGCGATCGTGTTCTCAGTTGTCTTTCCTTCTACTACGCACCTTAATATTAAATAAGGATATATATTTTGACCTGAAAAATGTTACAATATAAAGTTATGATAAAGCTATAAGGTATTTGAGATACTGTGGAAATTAACAAGACAAGTGCCATACCAGTGGCCAAACAGTTAAGACCACTGAATACTAGTAGTCTGACTTCGAGGTAGTTCGAGGGTAGGCGAAGGGACTGCGAGGTAGTTCGAGGGTAGGCGAAGGGACTGCGAGGTAGTTCGAGGGTAGGCGAAGGGACTGCGAGGTCGGTTTTAGCGGTTTTCTCCATGTGTAAAGAGAACATAAACCAGTTTCTTTTAGAAATTCCTCCACGAAAGCATCTCTTCCCCTAGCCAGATAGCTATCGTATGCTTTGCTGTACAGAAATAACCTCACCTAACCATAAGACAAAAACAAACTGAGCCCACTAACAGCCAAGTGGTTAAAACGATTAACACTGGTAGTTCCGACCTGCGTTCGATCCCAGGCGAACGGGCTGGCTACATGGGGCTTTTCGTGAATTTCCTTGTGTAACGTGTGTACAAACCAGTCTCGTTAGAAAGTCCTTCACGAAGGCATGTCCCTTACGCAGATAGCCCTAGACAAATCCACGCTAAGTGCCAAATCCACACTATATTTCGAATGCTTTGGATATAACGAAGATCTGCGTTTAAATAAAACAGATTTTTCATCGACATCTAAAATGTAAACGTGTATAGAAATACCATAATGATGGGATAACTGATGTGGACAATATCTTTATAGTCATTGCGGTTCACTTTAATAGTCATTGCGGTTCAAGCTTTCACTTTAACATAACAAACTTTATACAGTCTCGCATTCTTTGGCAACATAAACTAAGAACTGTTTCTACAGTTCTTAGTTTGTTCTGTAGAGAGTTTCTGTAGTTTCTTCTGTAGAGGAATTATCATCAGGACTTAAGATAGAGACGACAAAGTCAGAAAAAGAGTGTAAATGACCATTTATTCAATCACAAAGAGTTGCACAGACGGCCCCACTCGGGCTTACATAAGCCAAAACTCTTGGCTTAACATAGACAAGTAATGTTGAACTTAAAATAAAATGTAATTAAACTAGCCTAATGGCTCAAGGGATAATTTAATTGCGCAGGAAGGCTGTGACGCGTAGAAGACGGCGGAACAAGCCTAACGGCTAGAAGCACTCAATGCCACAATTAAATCTTTATTTAATCGCGGAACAGCGTGGCCTGAAGTAGGCAGAATAAGGTCTAAAATCAACTTGCGAACCTACACTTAAATAACACTTCTTAATTAGAACACGCGCTAAATGATTAGCATTCTAGCAGGAAAGCGTGCGTGAAAAGGAGAATGAAAGAAGAGGTCAAAATAAACGAATCTTCACAACTTACCTCTGTACTTTTGGACGGTAAAACGAACGTTGGCAACATGGATGGAAACAAATAAGACAGAAAAGTAGTCGGAAGGATTAAAATTTGTCCAAGCAAACAAAACGTATCATGAGAGAATCAAATGTACACCATACGAAGCTATGTTTGGTTGTCCTATGAAGCTGGGACTTGCTAAGTTTTGCCACGTAATTTCGTTTGTAACATGGCCACTGAAGAGAACTTAGAAAAAATTATAACTATTAATAATGAATGCATAGTCAAGGCCCTGATTTCGAAACAAAGGTTGATTTAGAATCGCAAGGTTATTGCGATTCTAAATCAACCTAATTCAAAATTCTAAATTCTAAATCAATGCATAACGATGGAAGCAGATACTGAAGTTCAAATTGAATAAAAAAAGAACCGGATATGTTCTCTGAGACAACGGGTGCGATTATCAACAAAGTTCAAAATGTGAAAGTGTTTCGAGAGGCAACTAAGGAAACTTTGAGAAACTGAGAAGCAGGCAAAGATAATAAAGATTGCGTCTGAAAAAAACTTTTCGAAGCCTACTCTCGGACAAAATGTTAAATAAAAGTACCTGATATTAATAGATCCACAATGGATCAAAAATCAGTAATAGCCGTTATTACAGATATTAAAGACGAGCTTTACGTTCTTGGTACTAAGTTTGGTAAATTAAAATCGTTGTACACCAGAAACCAGTTTACCTTTTGCAAAAATCAATTTTTTAAATATTGAAGAAGTTGGTACAGAAGAAATCAGTGCCCATGAAGTAAAAAAAAAACTTTCTTTAGTTGAGGAACAAGGACTCGGAAAAATGCAACTATTCAAAGAAATGTACTACGAAGATGTGTTTGTGCAAATCAGCTCATCTACACTGCTGTCCACCGTAAATGCAACACCCTGAAGGAAGCATGCAAATAACATGAAATTTATAACATGCATTAGCGGAGGTGAGATATGCAAATGATTAGAATTTCAGCACATCACGCGCGTCTGTGGCGCCACTTCAAAGCGCTGTTTAAGGCTTGGAGTTTTCGACGATTTCAAGTTCGGCAATTGTGTTTTTCTTGTGGGTTTTTCAAAAAACTATCCATTATGCCTCGTAGTAAATAAACAGTGATCATCGTTTGATCAAATATCCGAGTTCGACAAAGGACGGATAGTGGCCTACCGAGAATGTGGATTATCTTTCAGGGAAATCGGTAGTCGTGTTGGACGAAAGCAAACAACTGTAATGCGGATGTGTGACCGTTGGATGCAGAAGGGCACGACGGACCGACGTGTTCGATCGCATCCACCTCGGTGCACCACATCACGTGATGACAGGAACATTGTGCGCATGGCAGTGACGGATCGCTCAGTCACATCACGAACATTCATTCTGTAACGCATCATCCAGTGTTTGCGCGTACCATTCGACGCCGTTTAGAGCAAAGTGGTCTGTCCGCAAGACGTCCATTGCTTCGTCTACCCTTGACGCAGAACCACAGACGTCTCCGCCACCAACAGTGCGATGAAAGAAGGATGTGGATGGCAGAATGGAATGAAATTGTCTTTACTGACGAGTCACGCTTCTGTCTGCAACACCACGATGGTCGGATTCGAGTCTGGAGACATCGTGGAAGAGGATGCTTACTAGTCCTGCACCGGGTGTTATGGTATGGGACGGTATTGGATATCACTCTCGCACTCCTCTAGTACGCATTGCTGGTACTTTAAACAGTCAGCGCTACATCTCTGAAGTGTTGGAGCCAGTTGTCCTTCCTTACCTTCAGGGCTTGCCCACAGTCATATTTCAACAGGATAATGCGCGACCACACGTGGCACGTATTGTCCAAGGGTTCTTCGTGAATCGCCATATTGAATTGCTTCCCTGGCCGGCTCGCTCTACGGATCTTTCGCCGATAGAAAACATGTGGTCCATGGTTGCTGAACGATTGACGAAGATTACATCCCAAGCTGAACACCAGATCAACTTTGGCAACGTGTGCAAGCTGCTTGGTCTGCTGTACCCCAAGAACACATCCAAAGTCTCTTTGAATCAATGCCGAGGCGTGTGGCAGCGGTGATCTGCAACAATGTCGGCTACTCTGGCTACTGATTCTGGAAATGAACCACACTTCACAGAAGTCTATAAATTTAATCATTTGATAGTTGTTCAACATGTTATCTTCTAAATAAATTTTGTTGTGATATTTCTTGTCTTTCTTGGTGTTGCAATTTGGGTGGCCAGCAGTGTACTTTGTAAATCAAAATGCCATAACAGTCAGCCTTGTTGTAACAGGTAGTAAGCAGTATTAAAGTAGCAGTATTAGATCAAAACATGTTATACTTTTTTTATTTTTAAAATTTCATAATTTTTATTTTTATTTTCTTTTTTTTCTGTGCTACCAATTTATTTTTTTAAACTTTTGCTAAGCTTATTTTTAAAAATTATTCAAATCTATTCAGTGGCTATCGAGAGGACTGTGCATCGGTTCAACATTTTCACAGTGGATCCTATTTATAAAATGGCATAAATATTGCAGTTTTTTTTATTTCTTGTAACTCTTTGAAAAATAATTGTAAGACAGTTCCATTAACATAATCTTAAATCATACCTTATTTTGAGCACATTTATAATTTATATTATCAATTAAAAAAAATATTATCAATTAAAAAATTAAAGTGATTTTTAACCTTTTTGAGGTCACACCGTTTACAATATATCTGAGAATAGAAAATCCTATCATATGTAATCCCTCGTTTCGGGCTTTTACCGAAAGGCGTTGGTAACTCAGGTTTTACCGCAAAGTCTTGGTAAAAAGCCAAAAATGGAATCATATTAAAGCACACTTCGGACTACTTTATTTTTGGTAAACGCTAGGTTTTACTGGTAAAACCTAGGATTTACCAGGCTACAGGCTTTTACAGTAACAGGAGCACCCACCGACTTAATTCACTACTCTACAAAGAGTTTCAAATGTAAACCAAATGTGGCCTTGTTAGGCTTAACTCTACTTTAACTTTTAAACTGTTGATAATTCTACAACTATTGCATACAGATAAAAACCTTAACTGGGAATAAAAAAACCATAACTGGAACATAAGGCGTTCTATGCCTACTCGTTGTTGAGTTATGCGAAATACATACATATGTAAGCACATATGTACATAGAGATGTCACGAAGAAACCTCTTCTGAATCCATTTGCAATTCATTTTGGAAAAACAACCCTTACTCTGTTCGTACCTACAGAAAACATCGTTCGAGAGTGGTCAAAATGGATATTTTCCTCTAAGTATGATACCTCAAATTTTTCGCGATTACAATACTTCGTTCTTACAAGGAATAAAGAATGCATAGGAATAAAGAATGAAAAAAAAAAAAAAAAAAAGAAATATGGTATAAGGTTTATAAACAGTTTGAAAAGAAGGGTTTCAGAACTGAAATTAACCGATTTCACAGATTTTTCTGAATGTCGAAGTTTTCAGGAAATCAAATTCATTAGCTGAAGAAGGCTTTTAAGTACATTTAACAAGGTGGTGTTGGAGGAGCTAAAAGATTGATCAAAAGACCAATAACGATCAACACACAGTGGAAGTATTTTTTAACACCAGATTCCTTTCTTTTAATGAGAAATTTCAAACTCTTCTAATTTAACTGAAGTATGTTAAACCTACTTAATTCTCCAGGAATTAAAATCTGAAATAAATTCTTTGAGATCTAAGTTACGAATGTTGTTAATCGGGGAAAAAAAATTAATTGGAGAGGAGAGGACAGAAAAATCCTGGCAAAGTATTTGCTAATAGAAATAAAAATTAGAGTTACACGGAGATTATTGATACGGCTTTTAAAGGAAGAGCAGTGTTTGTAATACTAAGGAAAAAATTCCAAAGTTTTATCAATAACAAAAGACGTTAAATCTATGTCAATAGCAACAGATCTCAAATATTTGACTTTCTCGATGAAAAGGCTAGCATGTCCGGAATGTCTTTCGTACTTGGGATGCGTACTATTCTACTCATTTAGAATTGACAGTATCTTTAAAAACAGAAAAATGTTTGTCTCGCTTTTTTCCTTCGTATATTCGAGATTAATAATTGCCATTTGAAAAACATCTTTTTTAATTAAATTATTCACTAGGACAAAATTCAGTAAACATTGCACTTTGATTTTATACTGCTTTCCAAAAATAAAATTTTCATGGCAGCCACTATACACAAGTGCTGATGGAAAGGTGTTATAACCATTCTGTATTTCCCTTTTCTAGTATCATATGGACATTTCTTTGCTGCGTTTTCCTATGATTATACAGGGTGTCTGTATATGTAAAAAAAATCTGCTTCTGTTCTGAATCCATTTTAAATCCATTTTATAATTCGTTTTGGAAAAAAACAGTACTTTATTCTGTCCGTACATACAGAGATCACGCAATCAAAATTGTCCTTCTGGATTCGGAAACGGTCAAAATGGATATTTCCGCTGAAATCTAATAACTGAAATTCTTCTCGATTACAACTCTTCCTTTATTTTGTACAAGGAAGTACCTAGGAGCAGCAAACGGTATACGGTACATGTCGCTTCAATCATATGGAACTGCATAACGTATTCGCAATAGCAAAGCTTAAATTGCGCTGGAGCCCGGGTCTGAAACCACTCAGTTTTCGAGATAAATTATAATATCAGCCGGAGTGTATCGGCACTCTGAATGAAAGGTGTCCAGTGTAAGTGTACAAGATATTTCTCCCACCTTCTTTGCATGCCTTCGTGGTGTAGTGATCAGCACACTGGGCGCGTATTCCAGAGGTCCGTGGTTCGAGTCCTGGCGAAGCCGTTGCTCATTTTTCATCTCTCCCGTTTTCAAAAAATACCTAATGTCTCTACAGTGGCGCCCGAACTAAAAAGATGGTGGATGATGATTCTTCACCACCAGGATCTGGCGATTAAGTCTCCTAATCCCTCGTCGCCCTTTAAAAGGGGAGAGTATATAAGATATTTCTCCCGCCTTCTTCGCATGCCTTTCTGGTATAGTAGTCAGCTCGCTCGGTGCGTATTCGAGAGGTCCGTGGTTCAAATCCCGGCGAGGGCATTGCTCATTTTTCATATCTCCTGCTTCAAAATAAATCTAATGACTCTACAAGTTGTAAGGTTTACTCTAAATTTATTAAGAGTTATTTTAAATTTATGCATCTTTCCTGTCTATTCTAGTTTCAGCTTACAATTTCCTACCAGAATATAATTTCAGAAACGCAGTGAATGCAAATGAGTAAACAGTAGTATTTAAGTCGATGTTTCACCGAGTTCGAGAAAGAGCCTGAGTTCCTGACTAGCGCACATTTGCCTTTTGGCTACTTCTCTCTTAACTGTTGCTATGCTCGGCCATACTCTAGGCCCTTGTTTGGCTTCGCCGACTTAATTAAGATTTAGGGACCAACTACTTAGAATCTTGATAGCTTCGGCTATATCTTCAGTTAGCTTTAGTTAAACTTAGTTAAGTGTAATTTCCTATTCATTTAAGTTCAAGCCCAAGTGGAGGCTTTGCTGTACGTTCCGAGTTAGGAACTGTTTGTATCATATTTATTCTGAGAAATAAAGGGTAGTTACCCCTTCTTAAGTCTTACGTCTCTATTCACATTTAAGCGATTATTCGCTTACTAGTGTTTGTGGGGTTCAAGGTTTGAACTCTGAAGTCAATAAGTAAAACCCCACAAAGTGAACCATGATTTTAGCAGATAAATTTTGTTTTAATAGTAAATATGCCTTAAAAATCGATTCTAGCTTCTGAATGCAGGCCTGTCTTTCCTTCGCACTCAAACCTTGCACAGAGAAAAGTGCCTCATTTGCTTCAACCTTGTCGCGGCTTTGATATTATACATTAATGCGTTACTTTTGTTAATACTGTAAATATATTTATTTATACATTGTACCTATTTTTCAAATATGTGTCTTATTTATATTATACTAGTTTCTAAATTCAGTATATGTAAAAGCGCTGTACTTTGTGGCAGATATTCTTCGAATTACCAGGCGGACATTTTCATATAAAAGGAGAAAATATTGTGTGTATTAAAAATATACATATCCACTATTGACATAGTGTGTATGACACTCCATTTGAAACGTGACACACCCTATAAAAGGGACACTTCAAAGAGAGAAGGGGAAAAGAGGGAGGTTATTAGGTCAAGTGGATAAAAATGGAAAATCAGCTATAAGTTTTAAAAGAATATAACCGAAGCTTATCAACTTTGCTAAATGAACCTGAGCCTCATCACTACGCCAATCAATTCTACAAGTAGAAAGACATGATATCTAATAACGAATTAAGCCTTCCTCCTAGTGGCAGTAATACATTAAATGGTGTAATTTATCAAACGTTACTATGTGGTCCTACTATTGTCAGTCCAAGAATGCTCAGTGAAAGATAACACTTTAGTAAATACATAAAATCAATAAACTTCATAAACAATATCATTGAATTCCTCGCTTTTCTGAAGAAATGTCCGATCATCTACCTCTTATATTTAGGAAATAAACGAATATTAGCCACTAGAAAGCGATTAAATACCACTGGCATCCAAAGCAACGGTGATGAATGCGATGGTCAAATGATAATACGGTCCATCCAACAAACTTTGGACATCTAAAGCATTGACGCCGTGAGCTCGAAGAGAATCCGTGGGACACCCCCTTGACATTTTGACTAATGGTCTGCACTAACGAGATTAATTTAGAAAGAGAATGTAAGGGAAACTCGGCTAAAGT
>KK118314.1:306239-351433 GCA_000611955.2 Stegodyphus mimosarum | reverse complement strand
AGTTCCGACACGGTCTAATGGATTTATAATTTCTGCAACTGCTCAACAGTTCTGGAAAGCTTAATATTTAGTTGCAGAGAGAAGTCTAGAGTACATGGGTAGGATAAGCTTCCTATCAGTTAGGTCAGAGAGACTGGACCAAGCTGTCAGATGGAGAAAGATAATATTAATCAATCAAATGCTAGAATTAAATGGGAAGCAGATCAGTTACTTTCAAAGTTTTTGGCTGGATGCAGTTGGTCGCTGCGAAAGATTTTAGAATGGAAAGAAAGCGGACTATCTCATAGGTATGCCACATGAAACTTAATGACACATGATGTTTGTAAAAGATATTAGTCTAACGATGGCTAAGTTAACGAAGTTTTGAATACAATTATAACATTCCAGGTTCAGTTAGCTGAGCAACAAGTTCTACGAGAATTTTCTTTTGCTACGGTTTTGGCTTGAACGTGCGTCTTGAAATATGCTAGTTTATCTTCGAATACTCTGTTGAGAAAGGTAGATTCTGTTGTAAATAAATATTTACATAACAATAAACAAAGTAAAGAAAAACAATTTTTAGTCCAAAGGGACTTTGTCCCTGAGGGACTATTGTTTACGTTTTGCGATTTTGCGTCGAATCACTCTGAATGTCCGTTTCACTTTTCAAATTGTTGCCACCGCCCCGTATTATATTTGAAGAAATTAAATAATGAAGAATCTGCATAAATGTATATACGTTTCTCACATTGTGATAAAATAACGGTAACCTAAAGCCATCCGATTTTGAATGGCGTAATCCTGCTGCGAATATGGGCATCTGGAAGGCCAAATTTGAAATTTGGAATTTGTTTTATCATCGACTAGCCGCTATGCGGCCAGCCTTTGTCTGGCTTTTAAACGTACCGGAAAAATGCCTAAAAGACACACTGAGACCGATACCCCGTAAGTTCTTCCAACTATTTTTCTTTGTTAAGAATAAAACCCTCCCTTGCATACGGCCCTGATGTATTACCAGAAAAACATATACATCTTGAATTTTTAGCGAACTGACTGCATGAGATGTGTATTAAACATTTGTTAAAACATAAATTATAAAAAATTACAATTAAATTAAATTAAAATTAAATAAGCAATATCCCTTAATATAAATATTAATTATCCTAATAAATTAATTAAACAATTTACCTTTGCAAAAAGAAACAATTTTTCAATTTCTTAAACTTTTCAATTTCTTAAAAAAAGTGACATTAAGAAATACGATGAAAAACGTTGCCAAACCCACATTTCTAAAAGAATGAAACTATTCAAAATGATGCGATTTCATCAAAAAAATCTATCAACAACAATAAGAATGAAAAATTGCCAAAACCATAATTTAAAATATGTGAGATGTGAGAAGTGTATTCGGAAGCTTTATTTAAAAAGTTTTTTAAAAATACAAAATATTATTATTTTTCCAAAATTACTTTTGTAAAAGGAGTCGGAAGGATTAAAGTTTAACGCGTCCAAAAATGATAGGAAAATAAACAGTACATTTTTTAAAATAAACTCTAAAAAAAAAATTCCGTTGCAAAGGTGTTAAACTCATATTGCTAAATAAATTCATATTTAATCGATTTGTGGAAATACGAAATTTATTTTAAGTTCGTAAAATAGCTAATGCGTTTCACGACGATGTGAAAGTGAAATGTATAGAGTAATATCTCGCTTTCCTATAACCCATTATGTCTCAAAATGACGCGATTTCGTCAAAAAACATAAAATAAAAAATACTCTAATTCGAATTTCGAAAAAATCGCTTCGAGGTGCACTGGCTCTTGTCTAGATGCACCTACGTACCAAATTTCGTAGCCCTGGGTCTATTAGCTTACGCGCAGCACGAACGAAAGACACACCACACACACACACACACACACACAAACTCTTTCTTTTATTATATATAGAGATTTCATATTTCGTTAAATTTAACGAATATTTTATTAACAAATTCAAAGATTTCAAAGCGAGCAATGTCAACGTTGTACAGAAAAAGCATTTTTATCTCCAGCGCGTGAGACTGTGTATCGGAAATTCTAAAGATATGCTCAGTTTAAACTTATTTTGCGATAATGCTCTTGAACTGAATTTTATGGTTTAAGTGCGAAGAACATGATATTTAATAAACAAACGTAACACATAAAATATTTAAAAAACGCACCTTTGGACGTAATTTAAAATCTTAAACCTTTCAGACTTTTAGTCCAAGGGGCTTTGTCCCTGAAGGACTATTGTTTTTGTTTTGCGATTTTGCGTCGAATCACTAAAAGCGTTGTATCACTTTTCAAACTGTTACCACCAAATATTGCAGCTCTGTATTATATTCAATTAAATTAATTAATGAAGAATCTGCATAAATGTATGTATTATATTTCTCCAAATGTGATAAAACAACGGTACCTAGAGCCATTCGATTTTGAATGACGTACGTTTCCACCCGAATATGTGCATCTGGAAGCCTAAATTTGGAATTTGTTTTATTATATATTTCATATTTTGTAAAACTTTAACGAATTTCTGATGAACAAACTCAAACGATTTAAAAGCGAGCAATGGCAACACTCTACGGGAGAAAAAAAACCTTTTTATCTCCAGCGCGCGAATCGTATATCGAAAATTCTAAAGATAGACTCATTTTAAAATTATTTTGTGATATTGCTGTTGAACTGTATTTTATGGTTTAAGAGCGAAGAACATGATATTTAATAAATAAACCTAACACAGAAAATGTTAAAAAAACGTCCCTTTGCACGTAATTTAAAATCTAAAGCCTTTCAATTTTTTTTTTCTTACCTTGTGTTGTTGGTAGTACGATGCGTCACCATAGTTCTTCATGGTAATCCAAAGAGATAGCACACAGATGATATGAAACCATTTAACACACATTTGAGAGGAACTTGAATAGTTAGATGTTTCACAATACATAATTTGATACCAGTAGAAGTTTAAGCAGCCATTACATGGCATTTCTTTTTACACTGTTTTCCACGTTAGAGTAAAGGAATCGAGTTTAGCCAATCTTGTACAGTGTCTCACAAAAGTGATAGGACACTTGTGCTTTACAAAAGGAGACCGTAATAAAATAAATTTAAAAACATGTAAAAATTTTTTGTGGGTGTGTTTCATACTTAAATTTAGTAACAATTATTGCATAACATACATTTTCTCAAAATATTAAAATATTAATTTAATAAAAATACGATTGTTTAGAACGAAGCAAAAAATGGCTCACATAAGTGATGGGACATCATTAGAGTATGCAACAAAAATCGTCTAAAAATATTTTTTGGGGTTTTTATTTTTACTCAAAAGCAATTGGCAATAATTTATAAAATCGTCTGCATTATTTCTTTCCAGTTTGTTTTGGAATTTTTGTGATTTTTATATCTGTGCAGCCATGAATGCTAAACGAAAAGAAACTTTGCCTGAAATTCGAAAATTAGTTATTAATTTGCATATTGAACGTGGAAAATCTATTAGAGAAACTGCTGAAACAGTTAACTTGAGTCATTCAACAGTTTTCAATATCATTAAACGATATAAAAAGAATCATATGATTCAGGATAAAAGAAGACCTGGCTGACCATCAAAGCTATCCAATGGAATAAAGCGAATAATCGTTCGAAATATTAAAAAAAATCCAAGAATGAGTGCTCCTAAAGTTGCTACTCATTTACAAGCATTATATGGAGTACTTTTTAATTCTGAGACTATTAGAAGAGTAATTCTATCTACTGGATATCACGGTAGAGCAGCCAGGAAAAAATTCTTGAGTATGAGGAATAGAAAACTCAGACTGGCTTTCGCAAAATCCAACATAAATAAGAATTTTGATTACTGGAATGAAGTTAAATTTGCTGATGAGAGTAAATTTAATATATTTGGTTCTGACGGTAGAATCTTGGTGTGGAGAAAACCCAGGGAAGAATTTCGCAAACAGAACTTGGTGCCAACAGTAAAACATGGTGGAGGAGGAGTTATGGTATGGGAATGTATGTCGTCCGCTGGAGTTGGTAATCTTGTTTTTATTGACAGTATAATGGATCAGTACAAGTATATTGGCATATTAAATCAAAATTTGAAATCTTCAGCACGAAAATTGAACCTTCATAACGATTTTAAATTCTACCAGGACAATGACCCCAAGCACACTGCTTTGAACGTTAGACTCTGGCTGCTGTATAACTGTCCTGAAATAATAAAAACACCACCACAATCTCCAGACTTAAATCCCATAGAGAATATTTGGCAAGAATTGGAATCAAGAATTCGCAAACACACCATTTCTTCAAAACAACAATTAAAATCGGTGCTTCAAGAAGAATGGGGTAAAATCACTCCAGAAATCACAAAAAAATTATTCGAATCCATCCCAAGAAGATTAAATCATGTTTTAAAAGTAAAAGGAAATCCAATAAAATATTAAAACCTTTTAAAAAGTAAAATTTTTGGATAAATATTTGGTGGAAAAGTAAGTGTCCCATCACTTATGTGAGCCATTTTTTGCTCCGTTCTAAACAATTGTATTTTTATTAAATTAATATTTTAATATTTTGAGAAAATATATGTTATGTAATAATTGTTACTAAATTTAAGTATGAAACAGACTCACAAAAAATTTTTACATGTTTTTTTTAATTTATTTTACCACAGTTTCCTTTTGTAATGCACAAGTGTCCCATCACTTTTGTGAGACACTGTAGTTCTTTTCTAAGAGCACAACCAGAACAGAATTTTTATCGCCGTGGTTGTTCGCATACGTGTCCAAAATAAACTATTACACTATCAGCGTATCACAAAGTCTAGAAATTAATAAATATATTCTAAAGTAATCATTATTGCTGAAAATAAGGTTCGATCTTAATTAAGTACAACACTCATGTAAGAAACAAAGCACTCTTTTTATAATGCTACTGACTCCATGTACATATTGTTGCTAATTCTATAAGTTGCTTTGCTGCCACTTCCATAAGTTGCTTTTCTGCCACTTCCAAGAAACAAAACTTACAATGATTATTCGTGTCCAAATGACATTAGGTAAATAAAATCAAATGAAAGTAAATATAAAATACAAACTACATGTCATATGAAATCCAACAGTGGTAGTGATTATCTTTGAATTCTCTGAACCATGTTTTAATGGAATGATATTATCACAATAGATAAATGGAAAATAAAAATGGAAAAAGATTATCTTTTATTGCAGTCATTTAAGTACACTTAAAATTCATGTATTGTGATAACCTCTTTCCATTTTTGTCCGGATGAATGTTTTTCATAAAGAATTCTGCAGCGCTTTCTGCGTTCGGCGATATCTAGTGGAGAAAGGCGATGCACATTATGTGTTTTCGCCTTTTTACGATTCAAATCAGCCTTAATCACTTTGCTTACAGTATTTGAGCATTTTAATTATCTTGTAACTCTTCTTCGAATTGGCAGACTTTCTTTTAACATTAAAGATCTTACCTTTGCAACACTCGAAACATTCTGATTTTCCTCGGATATGTATTTGGAATAATTTTTCCACCTTGAAACCAAATTTTGACTTTTTCTCCTTTCTTGTTGACAATATTGCCTATCGTAGCTTTAGATATCGAAAATCCATGCCTTTAACGGCGTTTTTTAATAATATTAAATATCGAATAATTTCCTTCGGAAAGAACACAAACATTTAAAAGCGCCAATTTGCATGAAAATAAAACTGTCAAGTACCAGACGAAAATTTATAATTTCAAAACTATAGTTGCAGTTGAAATCAAAATTTCAAGCAGACGATTTAATTTATAACAAAACTGTGTAAAAATGTGCGAACAGCCTCTGTATAACCAAATTAAATTGGAGTATGTATAACCAAATTAGTATATCTTTGTATAACTAGATTAAGTTTCTAGATGAACAAGTTACACAGTTTTCTTTTGCCATATGTTTGGCTTAAATGCATATCGTAAAATATGCTAGTTTATCTCAGAATACTACTGAAAAAATGCGGATTCTGTTGTAAACAACGATTTATGCAACAATTAACGAAGTAAGGAAACAAAATAATTTTCTTACTGTCTCTTCTTGGTAGCAGCAATACGTCACCAAATTCTTTCTCACGGTAATCCAAAATTTGTGTAATCAAATGGTAAGAAAACACTTATTTAACAATTAAAAAGCATTTGACGAGGAAGATGAATAGTTAGATGTTTTACAATGCATTTTCAATAGAACTTTAAGTAGTCATTATGCGAGAGTTTTACGTTGTTCTTTCACTTTGAAATGTTGCCAACCTTACGGTTCTTTTACAGGAACACAACTAGAATAGAATGTTTATCTCCCTGGTGGTGATTAATAGTGTCCAGCACTCTATACTAACATTAACCAGGTTATAACCAGGATCTGTTCCTAGCTGAGGAAAAAGTTACACAAGCGTTTTCTTTTGCTGTGTTTTCTGCTTGAACGTACGTAAATAGTAAAATATGCTAGCTTATCTTGGTTTGCTGAGCCTCAGATGGGAATATGGTTAGTGACTCTGGCTGCCATACCGAAAGGCCCGGGTTCAAATTCTAGAGAAGGCATGGATGCAAATTGTCTGTCCCTTCAAAGGAAGCAACCGTGGTCCACCTATTAGATGCCTCCATTATAAAGTAATCACTGATTCCGGCCTTAGTAAGTGTCCTTAGACCTATGTGTAATCCTCATTATGTGGTGTAAATATTAGTGATTAAGATTACAATTATTTAAATCCTCTTTCAACACGAAATTGCCGCTGCGAGATTCCTCGCATAGGTAAAGCGTTGTCCGAAAGGATTTTCCTGTCCATTTAAGTGGACTTCTTATTCATCTCTGGGCATTTAAACCTACTCGGTTCTCTTTCATTTCTTTAGCCATTGCTTACTCTGAGTTATTTAAATTTTTCTTAACCATGATGTGGAGGTAATTGCTTTTATTAGCAAAGGTACACCGTAAGCCATCGCCTTGGTCCTTGGTCAAGATTACAAAGAATTACCTACCAGACGACAATGCTCCAATTTAATTTTAATTTAACAAAAATTTTAATGGTAGCATAGCAGTATACGTTTAGAAGCAGCGTTAAGTGTCGGCATACATTTTTCTGTTTTTTTTTTTCCCTTTCTTTTCTCAGTTCATCATATCAATGTTTAGTTTTCTTATAAGACGAATTTACAAAACATTTTTTTCTTGTCTTTTTATTATTAATGCTTTGTATGTTTATTTATGAAATATCACGTTCTTGGCGCTTATGCCCCATAAAATTCAATTCAACAGCAAAATCGCAAAATATTTAAAAGCAGCATATCTTTAAATTTCCGATAGACAGTCTCGAGCGCTGGAGATAAAATGTTTTATTCCATACAGTGTTGCCACTGGTCGTTTTGAAATCGCCGAGTTCGTTAATCAAAAATTCGCCAGAGTTTTATAAAATATGAAATAGATAATAAAACAAATTTAAAATTAAAAATTCGGGCTTCCAGATGCCCAGGTTCGGGTGAGGAACTATGTTATTCAAATCTGGATGGCTCTAAGTATAGTTGTTTTTTCAGAGAGAGAAACATACATGCATCCACGCAGATTCTTCATTATTAAATTTCTTTAAATATAATACAGGCGATAATACACAGTGTTTCAAAAAGAATATACGTATTACAAAGTGTTATTCTGTCCAAACTATCGATCACTGCGCCTCGGCTGGGCTATTAGCGAAACGAATACATAGTCTAGTTTTATTAGCCGCTAGTCAGTTGCCTTGCGTTTTTCGTGGTAACCGTCACATGTTTAAAATGGCTACTCCGCAGCAGAAATCATTTTGTGTTCTCGAATTTTTGAAATGCAATTCCGTGATTACAGCGCAAAGACGTTTCAAGTTGAGGTACCAAAGTGATCCTCCGCATGGGTGAAACATTCGCAGATGGTATCGACAGTTTGTACGTACAGGATATGTATGTAAAGGAAAGAGTCCTGGCCGCCCTCGTGTTCCCGACGAAAATGTTGCACGAATTCAAGCTGCTTTCCAACGTAGTCCTTCAAAATCAACTCGTGCCAATCGGGAGTTATCACTGCCTACAACAACAATTTCGCGTGTTTTGAGACATCGCTTGGTTATGAAGCCGTGCAAATTACATTTGTTACAGGCTCTGCGATGACAAACGCAAACATGTGGCATTTTAGAACGAGATTATTGATGCTATTGACAATGATAACACTTTCGCACAACGCATCGTGAGCGATCAGTGATGAAGCGATTTTTCATGTTAGTGGTCACGTAAACAAACACAATGTTCGAATTTGGGGCCTACAGAACCCACATGCAGCCATTGAACATGTACGAGATTCGCCCAAAATCAATGTGTTTCGTGAGATATCCAGATCATATGTTTACGGCCCATTCTTCTTTGATGGAAACACGACTAACAGTCAGCAGTTACAAAACTGGTTGTTTCCGACGCTGCACGAAGACAACTTCATTTTTTAACAAGACGGGGCACCCTCTCACTGTTGTCGCCAAGTGCGTGATTATCTGAATGAAACTCTACCGATACGTTGGATTGGTCGCCAAAGAACTGACGACTTAGCATGTCTCAGCTGGTCTCTACGGTCACCGGATTTGACACTCTGTTACTTCTCACTGTGGAGTTTCATTAAAGACCATCACTCCCACAGAACCTGGAAGAGGTGAAGAACCGGATGCGTACTATCATAACATCAGTGACGACGAACATGCTTGTCCGAGTATGGGAGGAATTTGAGTAGCGATGGGATATTAAGATGTGATTTAAGTATCGATGTGTTCGTGACGCTGATGGAGGACATATTGAACAGCTGCAACATCTGCAATCTGAACTTGAGAGGTTCGTATATATGTGTGTAAAGTTTCATATTCGCATGCCACAGTTTAATAAATATATACATTCGAAATACGAAAGTAAAAAACTAAATATAACTGAAATATACTTTAATTTCCGAACATTGTTAAGCCTAACGAGGCGGATGTTTGTTGTCAATTGAACCTTTAAGTGTAAAAGTGATATAAGTCTTTAGGTGCATCAGTGGAAAGTGTTTCTCTGCCCGCAGAGAAGGGAAGTCTGAGAGTTTTTGGTACACCAAAATTGATGTTTTCCTGCCCGTTGGGCAATTTGCTTAATTTGCCAGTTAAAATTCTGAAATACATTTTAAAAACTATTTCGAGCACTAGATGACCAACTAGAAGACCAACTAGATGGTTTATTTTGAGATAACACCTTTATTGAATGCTTTATGAATTTCCTGGGATTTTGATGATTGCCTTTTGGTTTCTCTTATTGTATACTGCACAGCGCTCTTGTAAATATTGTATAATTTAATTGTTTGTTTTTATTGTTGGATAAAGTGTGTATATATATGTTTTGTGATATGTGTACTTAATGTGTTTGTTCGAAAACAGACCGCAAGTTATACATTTTAGTGTCTAAATGTGTAGGTGTATTACAGTTTTTTATTAATATTGGTGGACATTTTGATTCTGAGATAGGAATTTTGTCATTTTGTACTATTTAAAGATGCATGAAACAGACTCTGTACCGAGTTCAGCGAGAAAAGAGGAAGTATCTGAGATTATAATTGAGGGTGCTAATGACATCATGTCTATAGTACGAGAGTTGCATGGGGTCGTCGATAAAATTCGAAATCAAAGAAAGATAGCGACTACTCTTCCGGACAAGTTAACTGCCGGACTTGATAGAATCCTTCTTTTGGCGTCTGCACAGGCAGTACGACTGGTTGAAGCTGACATACTTCGCAACAATAAGCACGAATTAAAATGCGTTAGAGATGATATTGCCGAGCTGAAACAAATGATTGGGGGAAATACTTGTTGTGGAGTGAGTGGCACTGTACCAAATATTGGCAGTTCTGTGGTTAAGCAGTCGAGTGGCTTAGATGAAATAGTTTTGAGACCTGTAGATGAGCATGTTGACGCGTTCGATGAGATAAGTAGCATGCTTAGGCCAGAGGACCTTAAGATCAAGATAAAAAAATCCATTAGAAGAGAGAATGGCGATTTCTTGTTAAGACTGGGAAGTCGTGAGGAAGTACAGAGACTGGAATCAGCGATTGAAGAGAAAGATAATCTTAGAAAATATATTAGACCGAGACGGAGACGATTTATCAGACCACGTATCATCATATATGGTGTTGGTTCTTCTATAGATAATGCAAACGTTATTGATGCACTTAAACGTGACTGTAGTTGTAATGGTGAATGTGTCAAATTTATTTTTGATATTCCAGCCAAGGGATCTAGGTCCTTTACACATAGAATTTTTTCGGTTAATTCAACTTGCCAGAATGCTTTCTTGGAAGATCAAAGACTTGTACTAGGGTGGAGAGCGTATACGGTTAAACTTTTTATGCGACCTAGGCAATGCTCTCATTGTCTCGCCTTCGGACACTCCAAAAAGTTTTGTAAGTCTAAGGTTTGTTGCGCATCTTGTTCCGGTGAGCATTTGTCGACCTCATGCAATAATAATAGCCAGGGTTTTAGATGTACCAACTGTTCTTTTTGTAATGAAAAATACGGACTGAATCTCAATACTCAACATCACGCTATGGATAAAAACTGTCCTACTTATGTTAGAGAAATGGATTTTATTAGAAATCATTTAGATATAGATGAAAAATATTTACGATTGTAATATATTTTAATTGATATTGTATATATATTTGCTTTTTAACACTTGGTTTTTAACTTATGAATTTTAAATTTTGTCCTACATGTGTGCTTTTAATTTGTAGTTTCTTATAAAATTGTTAATGTATTTTTTATTCTATTGCGGTTCTGTTTTCGTGTTTGTATTTGTGTCATATTGGTGTTATATTCATTGTTTTTATGCGATATCTTTATTTTATTGTAATTCTTGCTCTAATGCATTTTATAAGTGTTAATTTAAATCACTGTGCTATTGCTGCTGCCCAGCTCTCTGTTGTCCAGGAAGTGGTAGGGGTCTCGCCTGATATTATCCTACTGCAGGAGCCGTATTTAATAAAGGGTAAAGTTGCCTATACAGATAAGAATTGGAGAATAGTTTCTTGTTGTGGTGGAAGAACAGCTATTATTGTCACTAATCAGAATATTGATTTTGTCGTGGACGTTGAGATGGATGTTGTTGCGAATATTACTATAGTTATTGACGGTCAGAATTATGGGTTGGTGTCGGTTTATTTCTCTCCCGCTGAGGATCTGGTGGCTAACTTGTATAGACTGGAGGGGGTGCTGGATATGTATGATAGGTTTTTAGTATTCGGTGATTTTAATTGTAAACATTTTAGCTGGGGGGCTGGTTTTAACGATGCTCGTGGGGTTTTATTATTTGATTTTATCTCATCTAAGAATTTGATTCTTTTTAACATTCAAGATTTTACTCCAACATTTTGCTCATCAGTCGGCCAGGGATGGACCGACATTGTTTTGGGCTCGAGCTCTTTGGACTTTAATGGATTTAAATATAAAGTTAGTGATGCTGAGTCTCTCAGTGATCACCGGTATATTCTTTTTAGCACTGAGGCCTCTTGTCTCCAGCATGGGAGTTCGTACTATATAAGTAGAAGTATTCCAAAGATCTATAAAGCATGTAAGAAAATTAGAGCTGCTATGGAGAATTATACCGAGAGATTGAAGAATACTAATTGTAAAGAAGATATAGAATGTATTGTCAGTGAGATTGAGACGTATTTGGTCAATAGGGTTGTGTCTAAGCTGAAGGTTAAAAGGAAGATTGACAGGAAGATTATTTGGTGGAGTGTTGATTTGGAACGGCAGAAGAGAAGAGTGAGAGCTCTGAGAAAAAGTTCACAAGTCCCAAATATTAGTGATGATGTTAGAACTAAGAGGAAGATTAGATACAAGAGAGAACTTGCCGTTTACAAGTGTTCTATCAGGAAAGCCAAAAGTAATAGTAAGACCAAATATTTTTTGGAGCTAAAGGATCATTTTGATGGCTTTTATAGATTTGCCGCTGGGAAGAGTAGACGAAGAGCATTGGTTAAGAGACCGGAAGGTGTTGTTGGAGGATTTGAGGAAGTTAACAGGGCTCATGCTAAGATTTACTTCGATCTTGATGAAGACTTGTTATTGGATACTATAGATATCGATGACTCAAGGTTGGGAGATGATGATCCAGGCTTTACTCATGATGAGATTAAGGGTGTTATCCACCGACTTCGGAATAGATCTGCTCCTGGGATGGATGGTATACACAATGTGATTATTAAAATGTTGTTTGATTTTCATCCTGAATTTTTTAATGTTCTTTACAATTTATGCTTGAAGTTTGCCATCTTCCCTGTGACCTGGAAAACTAGTAAGATCATTCTCATTCCAAAGACGGATGAAAAGTCTAGGCCCATTGCATTGTTGAAAACTTTTGGAAAGGTGCTCGATAAACTTATTACTAACAGGATGATGCACCACATTTTCAAGAATAATCCTTTTCACCACGATCAATTTGGTTTTGTGCCCGGTAGGTGCACAGATGATGCTCTTTTCCAGGCGGTTACCTATATTAGGAAATATAGGACAGAACAGCATGTCCTCCTGGTGTCGTTTGATATTGCCTCCGCATTTGATAATGTGCACTGGAAATCTTTGTTGAAAGATTTACAAGATCTTCACACTCCCAGAAATATTTTCAGTTTGATCCTAGATTATTTTAAGAACAGAAGAGTGTACTTTAACTGTTTTTCTGAGGATTGTTATGGTACCACCTTCAAAATTGGTAAAGGCTGCCCACAAGGTTCCTGCAGTGCTCCCCTGTTCTGGAATATTATTATGAATAAACTGTTGCAACGTAATTTCCCTGATGGTGTTAGACTTATTGCATATGCTGATGATGTCATCGCTCTTCTTAGAGAGAATTCTTTAGAAAAACTTGAAAAGTTATTTGACGAGGTTTGCTTAATATTAGATGATTGGAGCGAACAGGAAGGACTGAGATTTAACATGGAGAAAACTCGTGCTATGTTTTTCCCAAGGGGAGGAAGGACCGTTCGGCCTCCACAGATACGACACTGCAATAAAAGGATTAAGTTTGCAGATAACATTAAGTATCTAGGAGTTATTCTGGACTCTAAACTTACCTTCATAGAACACTTTAAATATATTCAACGTAAGACTGATCAGCTGTTATTAATTTATAGGAATAATTTTAGAGGGGATGCTCTGGTCAGAAGGTCTGGTATTCTCTTGGTTATGTATAAGGCTGTCGTTCTTCCCATGGTATTATATGGAATTGGTGCCTGGGGCTCCAGAGCGGGGGAGCTGGTGAGGCTCCGGATGAAGTTGGACTCGATACAGAGAGCTTGGGGGTTGGCCATTACCCGTTGTTTCAGAACAGTTTCCACGGAGGTGGTTTGTGTGTTGGCCGGACTGCCGCCCCTCTCAATTTACTATGATTTCTATTTTAAGAAATTTCTGTTGCGTTCAGGCAACACTGATTTATTATGCTTTGAGTCAGATATTGTCACTAAATATGCTTTTGAAAAATTCAATATTCATCTTGTGCATCCCATCGAAAGAACGAGCTATACTTTTGACAAATGTATACCCAAAGTCAATTTATATGATATTTATACTGATGGATCTGGGCTTGGGGGCTGTACTGGAGCGGCGTTTGTTGTATATTTTTATGGTACCGAAATAGATTATGGTGTTTATAAATTGAACCAATACAATTCTGTTTATCAGGCCGAGTGTGTGGCTGTTTTGAAAGCTTTATGCTGGATTAAATGTAACTTAAATACTCATGTTACTGTTAACCTATATACTGATTGTTTGTCACTGCTCCAGTCTCTCTCTTGCCCTGATAATAATAACTGTCTTATTATGGATATTAAGCTCTTGTTACAAACAATTAACGTTAAACTTGTGTTTCACTGGGTTAAGGCTCATGTGGGATTTATTGGTAATGAGAGGGCCGACAGTCTGGCCAAAATGGCATGCACCGTTGCTGATATACCTACGGTTGAAATTTCCGGCTCTAGGCGTATGGCTATTACTAGAATGAAAAAATTTTACATAGATAAATGGAGAGAGATGTGGGAATCCTCATCTAGAAAGAAAAATTTATTGATTAACGTAGATATTGAGGAGAAGGTTATTATCTACGACGATATAGATTTAAATCAGATTATCACTGGCCATGGCCGTTTTCCGTTTTATCTAAATAGATTTTGTTTGCAGGAAAATTCTTTGTGTTTGATTTGTAATGTATTAGGTGATGCCAAGCACTTTGTGTTGGACTGCCCAGCTATTGATTGTATTAGACAAAATTATGGTGGTATACGTTTTAATTTATTAAATTTGGATTTTAAAAATTTAAGAATTTTTGCAAAAAAAGTAATGGCATATATAAATGACAATAGACATGTAATTGGAATTTTGAATTGATTTGGATTGTATATATATATTTTGTGATTTGCGTTCAAGGGCTTGTGTTGTATTGTGCGTTAGAGCTTTGTATTCTAAGTTTGTTTTTACGATATGAATTTCAACAATGTTTTAAGACTTTGCGGCGTGGTGTTGTGCCCTTTCGTTTGCATGGTGTGATTGTTTGTTGTGTCTGTGTTGTGTTGTTGATATGTGTTTTCTTCCTTATTTTAATTTGTTTTTAATAACACAGTTTTTTTATTCAGTTATATTTAGTTTCTTACTTTCCTGTTGTGCCGTCTATCCAACTATAAGATAATATATCTATAAGATAAAAGAAAGGAAAGTGAGAAAGAGATTGGGAGAGAGGGGTTAAATTGATACTGATTTGTAGTGGCAATCATGCTGGATGTGATTATGCTGTTTGTGATGTGAATGAAACACCCCTTTTTGACCATAAGATCACTTCGTGATCAGGCGGGTTGGGGTGCTTTCAGCAAACGTACATTCGAAATACGTATATTCTTTTTAAAACACGCTGTATTTGGCAGCAACAATCTGAAAAGTGATGCAACACATTTAAGTGTTTCGACTCAAAATGCCGTTTTGAGACTAATATCCCATTCGAGACTAACTTCCTTTTTGGGCTAATAAATATCTTCTTTCTTAATTTTAAATGTGGAGTAAATGATTTCTGTCATATATTTCTTTCTTTTTTAATATTCTATATTTACCCTACCTTATTGCATAAATTTAAATTTTCCCCACCGTATTGCATAAATTAAATGAGTTTTATTTGAATGATAGACTAAGCTAAAAAGGTAAATAAAGTAATAAAAGAAAATACATGCTGATGTCGGATAATTTCGTTAATTCTGTAGATCTTATGCTGAAATTTTAACAAACGTTGAACAGAGCTGTTGAATAATGCAGAAGGCAAACAAGATGAAAGGAATATAGAAACAAAGCTTTCTTATCTGCTAAGTAACTTAAAAATAGATAAGAATATCCATACTCCCGTTTGCTTAATTTTCAATTAAGGGCTGTAACTGCACTTCACACAATACCATTTAGGAAAGGATGGAAAAAAAATTGCCCAAAACTTCTTTCGTATACGTATGTACATAATGACTTGCATTCATGAATTTTTACAGAATTTTCGTTCTTAACGTAAGAGATTTGAAAGCGCAGCATGGAAACGTAATTAAAGAATTTTTAAGAACATATAAAAAATTTCATTCAATCAGTTGACGCTCATTAAAATTGCAAAACGACATCACGTTTGCTACACATTCTAACGAACATTTGAACTAATTAAGAAAAGAGCTCATTCATTTTTTATGTCTGGGCAAAAGGAAAGATACGGATCGATATGTTTTTTTTATCGCTTAAGAAATCTCATTAGAGAAAGGAAATTTAATTGTTAACTGTTAATTAAGCTTTCTTATTGTCCATAAACTTCAAAACTTCATAAGAAAAAAAAAACCTTAAGACACAGAAGCAAATGAAAATAAATATTCCAGTATTCGAAGATAATCCAGAACAAAAAATAGATAGATACAAAAGCTAATTGCTCTAAGAAGAAAAATTCTATAATCACTGTCATACGAATGATTAAAGCAATACATTAATTTATAAACTAAAAATAAGTACAACAGCAAAAATATCTGATGTAAAGGTTGCCGGGTGAGAACTGATGCACATGACTGAAACACAGAGCTGCAACTGGTATGATGTTGCCCTGCAAATTCAGAAATAAATATTAAGGAATAACATTTCTAAAAAATACTACGCAACTAAGGTATATTAATTCGCATTTTGATCAAGGCTTCTCATTAACTATTAAATAAACTTGAATATGCATCGAAATATAAACAGCGCTAGAGAAAAAAATAACTATACCAAAGATCCAGAAGCTGTTCGCACATTTTTCATGCAATTTTTCTTTGCTATAAAAAATATCGTTTGCTTGGAAGAATTTTTTAACTGTAAGTACATTTTTTGAAAGTATAAATTATCGTCTGCTACTTGACAGTCTTGTTTTCATGAGAAATGACACTTATAAAGAAACAATGGATGGAAAACCATGTCTGTGTTCTTTCCGAAGAAAATTAAACCTATCTAATTATTAAAAAATCTGATGTGTACACCACATGACTTCCTTGTACGGAATATTAAATTATAAGCATTTTTTCTTGCCTTTCATTTTAACTTTTTTTCTTTTAATTTCATTAGAGATATATTTCTCATTCAATTAATTCAGTTCTCACTTCGAGAGAAGGCAAAGATACATAAAAACTCAAAATATGTACATTAAAATCTGAAAAATATATAAAAACATAAACCACCAAACCCAGTTAAAACAAATTAAAAAAATTTTTTTACTCTTAAAATTACAGTTTCTACACGAAAACAAGCTATTCGGCCGGCGAGCAAGAAGGCAGATTTTTCGGTGCACAAAACTTAAAGCTTACTTCCGGACTCACTCGGCAGAAAGACACTGAAGGCGTAGAAAAAGACTTCTTGAATTTGTTGTGGACGCTATGCTGAGTCATATATTAGATGATTCAACAACTTAAATGATAATTCCAGAACGGGTTAAGCATAATTTAATTTGCAATAATAAAAGAAGACGTTACTTTGTTGTTGCAAAGCTTAGTTTCTTTAGATTGGCAACAAATCCAATATTCTGCTAAGTTTCAAATGTAAACAAATACGGCTGCTATGCCAAAAAAGCTTACCCGCACTTAAACAGCTTTTAAATTTTTGATAATTCTACAACTATAACATGCAGATTAACTAAAGGCATAAAAACCTTAACCAGAAGATAAGAACAACATAACTCAATCATTTCTAAAGCAAAAAATGAAAGATTTACAAACATATAAGAATAAAGAAACTGAGCTCACTTAACCGAGCAACAGAGTGGATATATACATACACATATTTATATACTTTTGGTGCGGCCATTTGCAACCAAAATAGGAGGTGCACATCTACATGTTATAGCAGCCCTATATACAAAATTTCAACGTTCTGAGGCTATTCATTTTTTAGTTATGCGAGATGCATACATACATACGTACGCACAGACGCCACGAAATATCTCTTCAGAGTCCACTTAAATCAGTTTTATAATTATTTGGGGGGAAGAGTCTTTTATTCTGTCCTTACGTACGGATCATCGTTAAATTGCATTCGTTAAGCATTCGTTCGCAAAAACATCGTTAAATTGCATTCGATAGCAGTCAAAATAGATGAAATTTTCTGCGTTTACAATACTTCCTTTTTACTTCGTAAAGGAAGTAAAAATCTCTTCATAATCCATTTTAAATCAGTTTTATAACTTTTCTGGGGGGAAAAGAGCCCTTTATTCTGCCCTTACGTACAGATGTCACGCAAAAACATCGTTAAATTGCATTCGATAGCCGACAAAATGGATATTTTCTTTGAAATATGATACCCGAAATTTTTCGCGATTACTTTACTTCCTTTTAACTTCGTACAAGGAAATAAAAATGCTGTGAAAGCCATGTTGTTTCGACATCTAAAGCTACGATAAGTAATATTGTCAAGAAGAAAGGAAAACTACGTCAAAGTTTTGCTTCCAGCAGAAAAACTGTTCTAAATACATATCCAAAGGAAAAAAGACGGAATGTTTCGAATGTTACAAAGGTTTAATCTTTAATGTTAAAAGAAAATACGCAAAATCAAAAGGACAGTTGCAAAATCATTAAAATGCTCAGTGTTAACTGTAAACAAAGTGATTAATGCTGTTTTGAATCTCGAAAAGGCGTAAAAACGTAATGTTCATCGTCTCTCTCCACGACATATAGCCGAACGCAGAACGAATTCTTTACCAGAAATATTTTTCGGGACAAAAAGGAAAAAATGTTGTCAAATAAATTTTGGGTGTATTCAGATGACTACAATAAAAAGGGATCCATCCATTTATTATTATCAAAGAGGAGAAAAAATCTTAAAGCATGGTTCATAGAATTTAAATGAAGTTTTTCAAAGCGATTTATGATGGTTGTCAGTTTTTCATATAACGGCAAATTAAAAATAAAGAGAGTGGAGAAAAATGTTAAAATCAACTCCACTTATTATCAGGAACATATTTTATAACTAATTTTCAAATATGAAATATATTCTGTTTACCCACAATGCCATCGTAGAACTGCATGAAGACAAAGCAAACAGCCATACGTCAAAATCCGCTGTTAATTTCCTGAAAAAAAAAATGGAACAAGAAAAGGATATCAAATCCATATTCTTCACTCACATCCCTACTAAATCTCCTGGTGTATCATCAACGGATTTTTGCGCTTTCGGACTTTCAAAAAGCAGATTGTCCAAACGCAGATTTCAAAAAGCAGATTGTCCTATAACTCTCCTTTGACTTTGGAAAGCTGTTTAAAAGGAATTGAATTTTTTCAAGACGAATGGGATAAAATACCGCTTCCAATACTACGAAAGGCTTTATTATCTTGGAAATGACGGTGTAGAAAGATAGTGAAGAGTACGGGTTATCAAATATAACATTTAAAACACAAAACTTTTAGGTAAAATATTTCTGTAAATAGAATGAAAATCGTCTAAAAAATGCGCGAACAGCCTCTGTACTGAAAAAAATTTGAGAAATTTCAACAATTTTTTTGCTAAATTAGTTACATTTTAACAGATTATATTTAAAATTAGCATAAAATAATTGTATTTTATTCAATCAAAAAGTTTAATATTAAGCCGCAAAAAGGAAAGATGCCCCTGAAATCTGTGGAGTCCTCACTTTAATACTGTTAATTTGAATGTCGAGGAACCTATTGAAGCCTTAAGCGAATTATCGCTTAGCTCGAAATAACAGGAATCGTAAGTTCAAGAAGGGTTAATTACCCTTTATTTACTCAAAATTAAGATAAACAGTTGACCCCTTTCTTCGGGCTTACAACAAAGCCTATTCGGGATTGAACTCAAAAAACGAACAGAAAAAACATTTTTATCTTCAGCGCGGGAGACTGTATTCAGAAATTCTAAAGATATGCTCATTTTAAAATTATTTTGCGATATTGCTGTTGAACTGAATTTTATGGTTTAAGCGCAAAGAACACGATATTTAATAAATAAAAGTAACACACAAAATGCCCCTTGCACGTAATTTAAAATCTAAAACCTTTCAGAATTTTTTTTTAAATTTCCTTTATTACAGTTTTTTATTTAATGAAATTTAATTTTATGGGACAGCCTTCCTTTTCGTCGCATGAAAGTGATTCAGGTCAAGTGATTTTGAGCATTATGTTTTTTCTGATCCATTTTCTATAATACAGACCAGACTTTTTTTGTTTCTTTTCCTTTTAAAAGATTTTAAACAGAAGGAAGAACTGAATAAATGCAACATTCCCCGCAGAGGAACCATATAATTATTTTAAATTACTACTAATAATTCTACTTTTATTACGTCACGTGATTAAAATTATCATTGATTCATTTCTTAAATAAGAACATTGAATCTATGACCAACCTCTCAAACTCCTGAAATCTATACACAATGTATGCCTTTAGATGTGCCCTACTTAACTGAATTACGTATATTCAATATGAAATGGGATTGAATACAAGTTGGAAAAGTCCACAGTTCTGAAGAGGCTTTATTACAATAAGTAAAAACTCCCACTTCTAATCCTTCGGTGTAATCGCCTGTGAATTACCGCAAGGCATTATACACCTCCACTCTGCCAATACTGTGGCCATCCTTAAAGCACAAATAACATCCTCTCTACTGTAATGTTATAATGGCATTGATTTTCACTTTGGTAAAGAGATAATAGACACACGGATTCACATTGGGTACGCATGGCGGGAATGCCATTACCTCCCAAGTATTATTTAAAAATAGTTACGAATTTAAAAAAAAAAAAATTCCCCCCCCCCCCCAATACTAAGCATTTAAAAACCAGAAAAGCAAAAAGGATTCTGTTCAACATTAATATACTGAAATGCTCATATAAAAATAGAGAAAGCAAAAAAGAAAATAAATTAAGTTAAATGTAATTTATTTGTAGAGAATTCAGATAATAAAATAATTTATATAAAGGGCGATATACACTCAGTACAAACATCAGCTATTAAACTTTTTTTTGTTTCAAGTTGTAAGGTTTTAGTTTAAACTAACAACGTTTTATGTTAATTTCTTTTTCCTGTGAACTCTTATTTCAACTTCCCGTTAGAATGAGCACGCGATTCAGCTTTATGCTAATTTGAAGTGGAGCCAAGTTCTGTATTTAAAGGTTAGCGAGGAACTTCTCAGTATGAGAGAGTTTTTAGTCTCAGATCGCTTCGGCTCTGTTCGACGTCCACCTGACTAGCTGGTATTTAAGTTCTAAGCCTTAACGCTGTTACTCTAATACTTATTGAAGTAATCTAAGTGCGTTAGTATTAACCAAATCTTGCTACGCACCATTGATAGTTTAGAACAGAGGCCAACCTCGCGTTAAAGCTCTGAGAGCAATGACTACTTAATTGTCTACTCAACTTTATTTTAAATTATTTGATTGTTCAGTTTAGACCCAAGTGCGGTCATTATTTTCTGTTATCCCTTCCGAGTTGGGAAGTGGCAGTAAATAGTGGTTTAATAAAAGGGGATTTTTAAACCCTTCTTACGTGCAGTTATTCTACCACGTACACCGAACATAGCTGCATTCAGCTCCCTGTTCGAGATCAGGACATTGACACTGTTACGACAATGTTCGCCAGAAGTATGCACAGAACACTCAGTCCTGATAGTCTTTACATACTGCAAAACACAGTTGATAAAAATTATCGTCAACTATTTTCCCTTTCTAACGCATATGGCTGCAAAAAAGAGTCGTTTTTAGGTTTATATGAAAACAAATGAGATTCAAATGTTCATATGCAAAATTTCTCTGTGCTGTTTTTGCAATTTTTAACTATGAACGCTTTTGAAACACAAATAAAAATAATAAGACAATAAAATATACAATAATTGAGCAATATTTATTTTAAATGGTTCATTCTAGTATACACGTACAGCAATTCATTGGAAATTAATGCAAAAACTTCTTTCCCCCCCCCTTTTAATCTCTTATTAAAACATCGTCACACCTGTAAATTTTGCTGCTCAGCAGCTACAAGTCATATTTAGAAAATAGAATTTATATGTAATTTAATTACATTTGGAAAATTTTACATTGAGGCTGCTATCACACATCCGTTTGTTTCGGAAGAACAGCTGTTTGGAACAATTTTTCTGCTTTGTCACAACAGCCAATCACCACAGATCACTTTGGCGTTAACAAGGGGAAAACTGATTCTCCATTACAAACAAGCTGATAGCTGATTGGTTGAAAACAAACAACTTGCAATTTTTTTGCAAAGGAAGGAAAAAATCGCAGGTCTTTCTTTCAATTGTAAACCAGGCAAAAATATTGTCCGAAACAGTTGTTCCTCTGAAACAAATGCGTGTGCGATATGAGCCTAAGAGACAATTACAAACGATCATTAAACACAAAAGTTCGTCAATAATCAACATTAAAAACACTTCAGACAATTCAAAAAGAATTCAGTGGTTACATAAATTGCTTGGAATCCTCAAACTGATCAAAATTAGGTTAATCTTCCAAGACATATTTCTTCTACAAATTTAATATCTAACATAATAAAACAACTTTTCTTGTTTTTTGATTTATTTGGAATGGAATGCATATTTTTGAATCAAAACAGAAGTTTTGTTTCAAACCTCAGAATCAAACATAAGCTCTCAAGGAACCTCTAATTAAGGCACATATATCAAATATACAACTAGGATCCAAACACATAACATGTCTGTGAGATATATATAATATATTACCAAACACTGATACTTATCATTTAACAAGTAAACCTACCCGATATCTATAAAACATATACTCTACAATACTGCATCATTAATGTAGATTTTTAATATTTTGTGAAAATAAATAATTTAGATTACGTATCATCTACGATTATGTGTATGTGCAACTATATACAACTGAATAAATATGCAGTCCTTTAATATTATATTCCTAGTTATTTCAAAACAGAAGTAAATTTTATATTCTACACCAACAGCCCATCAACAACCAAATGGATTAAATATATCCAAGTCAGTTGCGTTCAGAATTTTTTTCTGTTTTTGTAAATTAAATACAACTGTCCATCAAAGACATTCGTAACAAGGCAATTTAAACCTTGTCTAAATATCATAAAAAATTAAAGAAACATACACATTTATGTAAAATAACTGCTAGAAATTTTTAAGCATTACTTAAATTTTTATTTCTTTTAAACATGAATTCAGAGTAATAATTATGTTATACTTTACTTAAATATAATAGAGTTATTAAAGCAATGATTATTTTTCAAATTAATAATTATTTTATATTCCCCCCTTTCCAAAAAAGAAATCTTCATTAACATCTCTAAAGCTTATTGCTTATATAAAAAATTTGGCTAAAAAATTAAACAAAAGTATTAAGTGTTAATTGACTAAGGTATTATATATATTTATTACAATTAAACTTATTCACTAAAACTATAAAATGGTTGAGTACATACCTAGAAATTAATACTTACAAACTTAATAGCTATTCATCCTGCAAAAAATTCCTCTCATAATACTTTGATATAAGTTTACATTTTTATTTTCTGAATATAAAATATGCTTTTAAGTACCCTAATGTCATTAATCATAAATATTTTTTTTCATTGTTAAAGCATTATGCTACAGTCTAAGAACATTTTACTTTTTATACTGCTGGCTTTCAGAAAATTTGATAAAAAATATATATATGCTTTAGTTCACAAATTAAAAGATAAGTATCAAAACTCGGAGATAAAATAATGCAAAATTACTGTATAGTTTGAAAAATCAGTTGCATCCAATACTTACAATAAGACAAAAAACCCCAATATACTTCAAGGAAGATATATGTTTATTTTAAAACACACAGATATAAATATTGCAAATGTTAAATATAATAAAATGTATTGGGTTATCCAGAAAGTTCTACAGTTTTTTGGTGATAAATACAAATGACACAGTACAAAAGCACAACAAAAATTCATGGAATCACATAAACACCACAACTTTTTCCATCTCTCCAGCAGCTGAAAAATTCCTTTAAAAAAAATCATTGGATTTATTCAAAAAGAAGTTTTTGATGTGCAGTTTGATAGTTTCCAAATAAATAAACTCCAGACTATTTAAAGAATTCTGAAGTGACCTGAAGAGATTATAATCTAAGGAGCAAGAATAAATGTGGGAGATATGCAAAACATTCCAGCCATACTCAGTAAGTCTGTCTAACATTCATCAAAATATGGAGTTAACCAGTGTCATAGTAGAAGACAACACTTCAATAATTATGCAGCTCTGGGCACTTTGCTTCAATGTGTGCTTTTAAAACTAGCATTTGCCTACACTAATTTTTCTAAATTTACAGTATAATTTGGTAAGAACAATTCATAGCAGGTAATTTCTTTGTTGTCTGATCATACAAAAGCCAGTCTCAATGTTACTAAAGGAGATTAGTAACATTGAGAAGGGGCTTACCCCATGACATTTTCTTGTAAAGTTACTGCATAGTATCTATTTCTCATCTTAAGTAACAATCTACTTCAAAAAAGGAGTTTAAGATTTATTTTTTCAACAAAAAATCACATGCTGAAACCCAAGCAAGCATATTTTGCTGTTTTAAAATATGACGCACTCAGACATCGAAGCAGCTTACATACCAAATCTTCTTCATGGTCATGTACTGTATTTTTAGTCCAAAGGGGCTTTGTCCCTGAAGGACTATTGCTTTGGTTTTGCGATTTTGTGTCGGAAATATTAAAAGTCTGTATCACTTTTCAAACTGTTGCCACAAAATATTGCAGCCCTGTATTATATTTAAAGAAATTAAATAATGAAGAATGTGCATAAATGTATGTATGTTTCTCTCATTGTGATAAAACGACGGTACCTAAAGCCATCGAATTTTGAATGCCGTAATCCTGCTGCGAATATAGGCATCTGGAAGCCCAAATTTGAAATTTGGAATTTGTTTTATTAACAATTTCATATTTTGTAAAACTTTAACGAATTTTTGATAAACAAACTCGAGGATTTCAAAGCGGACCATGGCAACGTTGTACAGAAAAAAAAATTTTTATCTGCAGCGCGCGAGACTGTGTGTAGGAAATTTTAAAGATATGCTCAGTTTAAAATTATTTTGTGATATTGTTCTTCAACTGAATTTTATGGTTTAAATGCGAAGAACATGATATTCAATAAATAAAAGTAACATACAAAATGTTTAAAAAACGCCCCTTTGGACGTAATTTAAAATTTGAAACCTTTCAGATTTTTTATTATTTTTTTTTATTTAGTTCTTTTTACTAACTTTTTGGTTACTCTGAATTCTGGGCTTGGTTTCCCTGAATACCCTTGAAATTTTCTTTTAATTAAATATATTTTTCTGTTGGCTGTTTGGTATTCCGGCTACATTTTTTTGGGGGGGGACCGGTTGGGTCGTTGGATATCCTCGTTTGGGGTTTGGTTGGAGACATCTTTTTATACCAGAGGGCCACTAGACGGGTGAGATGTGCTCATTAACGTACCATACACAACACTTGTCTTGACCCACCCTGTATTTTTGCAACTCTGGATCTTAGATATATACTTCCAATTGTAAATATGTTTTAAATGACGCAAAATTTCGTATTTTGGTGTTCTCAAATTTGAAGAAATCCCTTTTGTAAAAGACAATTTATATGTTCCTGTGGACTTCCAAAACTCCAAGATGAATCAAAAATGAATGTATTAATATTCTCATGAAAATTTGTTGCTTTAGAATAATAATCTGGTAACCGTAAAAAATTCATTAAAGTTCATTCAGAAAGAAACATTTTTATCTGCAGCGCGTGAGACTGTGTGTAGGAAATTCTAAAATATGCTCAGTTTAAAATTATTTTGAGATTTGTTCTTTATGGTTTAAATGTGAAGAACATGATATTCAATAAATAAAAGTAACATACAAAATGTTTAAAAAACGCCCCTTTGGACGTAATTTAAAATCTGAAACCTTTCAGATTTTCTTTTTTTATTTAAATATTTAATCTGTCTGATAGTTCCTAACCTATACAGGGTGTATTTTCAAAGATAGCTTTTCTTAATAGGTCCTTGTTTGCAAAGGAAGGTTGTCCAAAGCAGACATGATCTTCAAAGTTGAAATTTCCATGCTTAAACTTCTCAAACCACCTTTGAACTACATCATCTAAAGCAGCACTTTGTTCATATGTAGCATAAATTTTACAAGCAGTCTGACTAGCAACTTTTTTTCCCTTTTTAAAATAAAATAGCCTAATATGACTAAAATGAATTTCTGGTTTTTCCCTTCTTATCACTGCACATGTTAAACAAAACTCCTGCCACAATACACGCTAGAATTGCATAACATCATATTTAAACATTTGCTTTGATCACAGTCACTCCTTATCAACAGTAACGAAATAATTAGAAGAAAACGCACTTCGATTCTAAAAACCGCAGAATTTTCTGGATATTTGCTTCAAAGGAAAACTTAAAAAAGCACCATGATTTTATGAACTCACATAAGTTTTCAAATAAATAATGAAATTTTTAAAAGTTCTATTTTATCACTGACTTTTAGTTTTTGACAGAAGCCCTAATTTTTTTTAACAATGTAAATGTGCATATATTGTATTTAATCATAAAATTTCTGCATTTTTGCCTCCTGATTTTACAGTCAAAAAGAAAGATCTCCAACTAAACAAGATAAAAATTGTTAATTTAAAAAAGATTCCCAACTAAACAAGATAAAAATTGATAATTTACATAACAATTAAAAAACTCTTTATTTAAACAGATTACCAAAGTTATCTTATTACCTTATTATCTCGCAAGGCCTCTGTGCCAGCTAAATTCAGCAAAACAGTAATACTAAACAACAAAAATATACTTAAAGAAGAATACAATAAATTTTTCCAATATTGGATATGTCAAATATATAGATATTTCTTTTCTTAGCAGACCTTAGATGTATGAATTACATGATGATATGAATAACAGAACATATAAATACAACATACAGGAAAATAACATAGTTCCTAATTAACTCAACAATCCAGACATATTCATATTGCTAGGATTAGTGATATATTCATAATAAAGATTTTCTTATTTATGATTTGCAAGTGCATATTATGATATATCTGCATGAAAAGGGTACAAATTCTTTAACAAAATGTAGCTGAAAAGCCATAAAAATGATGAAAACTCACAGTGCAAATTTAAACTGAGTTTCCTTAAGTCTTATGAGTAGCATACCAATTTGATAAAATTTCCGCCTTCAATTGGCAATAATAAATAAAAACCAAATCAGGTAAAATTTTGTTCATTATTTATTTAAATCTTGTCTATATCTCAATTCAAAAATTCCTAGTAAAATTTTTAACTAAATTCCCTAAATCTCATGAATAATATCTCAATTAGGTAAAGTTTATGGAAAATTCTATATTCCTTTGGCTAATAACACATAAAGCAATCAAAAGCAAATTTTAGTAAGTCCCTTCATTTGCGTGAAAGAGAAAAAAAGAAACTAACGAGACTGTGAAATAAATTATTTAAAATTTGACGAATACGATAAATATAAAAAAATACAGTGCTATCAAATCTGCTTAAAATCAAGCAAAAAACCAACCTTATTTTGGCATAAATTTTGAAAAAAACCCTATTGAATTTACGAGCGATCAGACGCAGGTCCTCTTGTTATCTTCTGAAGAAGAGGGTCCTGTATTTGATTGCTCTCAAAATTCATAGTGTTTTATTCAAAATCCATGTCAAATTAAGGTTACCTTTTTTCTTAACTTTAAATTTTAACATTGACATGTTTCTCTTTCAATCTGAATATCAGATCTGACTACAAATGAAATTTTTCATGAAAAGTTAAAAATCACTAAGCATATCCAATGATGAAGAAACTTTCATTATTACTGTGCTATGTCTGAAATTATAGCAATACTTCAAAGCTGACCAATCCAAATGCATTTTAAAGTTTCAATATTCAATTTTCTTTGTATTAAATGTTAAAACAGGTGAGACATACAGGCATGCATTTATATTTTAAGTTGTTAGAGCTGTATTTCATGTAATTTTTAGATCTTGAGTTAATAGGCCTATACTAGATGGATACATAACCATTTTTCACTAGCACATTTTAATAGATAAAAATTCTTAAAAAGTAAAAATATTTTATTTCAAATAAAAATTTCAAAATGCAGAGAAAAACTGTCATTATTTACAGTCACAGATAGAAAAGCATTAAAATATGAAAAACTGGTCTTTGGTTAATTCTGAATAAACCTTTCAGAATCTTTCAAAACCACAAGTTAAATAAATTTTAAAAATATCAGAAGAAAATAACCTGTTTCAGATTTTATTCAAAGAGTTAAATATTCATAATTGCAAACAAAAATTTAAAAATAAAATAAAGAAAAAGGTAAGAATTTATGTGAGAAATATAATACAAGAAAATTGGTCCAACCTATACTTCAATTTGGCACATTTTCTCTTTTACACTCTATGGCATACACGTTTTTAAGAACAACTTGTTTACAATACATACTATAATCTAGAAAGATTTCATTTTACTTCACTGAAAGAAACACACAACAAAAATATTATATACTACTTTAGTAATGAAGAAATTAAAAAGACACACTTTAAACAAGCCATAAAAAATTAAAATTCAAAATTTTTAATCAAATGATGTTTATGCAGTATGTGTAATAAAATTATATAAATATCTAGACCATACACCTAGATTACTATATTAAATAACAACGCACACAGATTTTTAAATTCAGTACTATCATTCAATAAAAACTGTAGATACTATAAAAATCACTCAAACATTCGTAGTCCAGTTACAGTACACACAATTATGCTTCCACAGATTTACTTTATATACTTTTACCATATTGATTCAGTATAAAAAAATCTGCATCTGCATAAAAAAGTAACAAATAATACATTATTATCAACTTTGTATTTATATACTCAATTACTGAGACATACAGACACTAAGTTTATGTTTTAAGCTGTTAACAGTTGTACTGGATGAAAATATTTAGATGATGAGTTAACAGAACTAAATTTGATGGTTACAGATGCATTTTTAACTAACAAGTTTCACATTTACATGAAAAATTGTATTTATTTGGCCATTTTATTTATTTATAGCTATATAATGTTAGTAAAAAAATTGGAAGCTCATACATCATTTTATAATTACAACATTCATATAGTTGCAATATTATATAAGTTAAAAAGAAAAACAAATTAAAACATATTTGGCTCATTTTTAAAAAAGATGCAGGTCACTGTGCATAAAACCTTCAATCACGCTTACATTTTCTATGCTGTTCATACTATGAACAATAAACAATATAAGGACAAAAAATTAAATAACTGTTGTAACAAATCCTTTTCATATGGATTAAATATCTCCCATTTTTACTTAAATACAATATCATTTAATGTAATTACTCTATGCAAAGGAAGCAATAATAATTTCATCATTTTTATACATAACATACATTTTACAAAATAATAAAAATTAGACTTATCACTTACAATAAAAAATTCAAAAAATATATCCTATTAATTTTTAATCATATTGACTGGAGCAAAGATTAGATGTAACTAAAAATTAAAGCAAAACAAAGAAATTCAACACTTAATTATCTTCATCAACAATAATGTTAAATAGCTTATCATATCATAATGTTATTGCAGCTTTTACTGTAGCATTAAGTTATATTTGCGGACATAGTTTGTCAGTAAATGAACTAAAATAAGTATTGTTTGTGTATTTAAAATTTAATAATATATTTGATTTATGGTATATAGTAAGAAATAATTTCAGTAAATGAGCTAAAATAAGTATTGTTTGTGTATTTATGAAAGTTCTAGAATTATAGCATTTACATAAGTTCTAAAGCACATATTGTAATACCTATAAAATATTGATTTATGATTAACTTTTAAAGCATATAACTAGCAATATCAATCAAAATACTAATCATAAAAATCACTGCAGAAATAATTATCAGCCATAATGTTCTACAGAATTAAGAAAACAAAATCTGAACATTACTCACTTTTATGAAAGAACATTTAATTAGGCATTTAAATATAACCTATCTTGAATGAAAAATTTTAATATCTTTCTAGAAGGTACCATGTAATAATGGTGAAATTAAAAATGACAGATTTCATACAGCTATTATTATATATATGTATTAAAAAGATTCTATAGTATTAGCATAAAAACTATATACATAAAATCAAATCTGCATATTTCTCAAAAAGTGATAAAAATTAAATTTAATACAATGAATCTATGTCTTAGTATATTTTGCTATACAGTGCAGATTATAAATTAGACTAACCTAAGTTCAGCTTTACAACAGCTTGCCAGATTTTCTCTCCCTGTTAAACAATAGTATTAAATAATGTCTCAAATTTATTTTCGTTAATATTTCGAATATTCACTGCTAAGAAAAAAACTGAAAACTGCTAAAGAATAAGGAAGAGAAATTACAGATAAAAGAAAATTGAAATTTGCATTTTTAGTCTTTATTATCTAATTAACTTTAACCATAACATAACATGAAAGAATATTAAAATTAGATTTTATTTTCTCACTAAAAGAAATATTTACAATTCAGCCATTGCTGTTTTTAGGTATACTTAACAAATGACAGAATAAGTTCATTTTTTTTTCTTTTTTAATTTCTATTAGAAAGAAGTTTACACTTCATTCAAATATTATTTGTTTATGCTTTTAATAAACAATATGAACTTCCAAATGAAACAATCCAGTTTGAGCACTACAAATTGAATCTAAAATTATAAATAATTGTTTCATACCATGAAAATTGAAATTTGTATTTTTAATCTTTCTTATCTAATAAACTTTAACCATAGCATAACACAGAGGAACATTAAAATTAGATTTTATTTTCTCACTGAAGGAAATATTTACAATTCAGCTATTGCTGTTTTGGAGTATAATTAACAAATGACAGAACAAGTTCATACTCTTTCTTTTTTAATCTTTATTTAAAAGAAGGTTACACTTCATTCAAATATTATTTGTTTGTACTTTTCATAAGCAATATGAACTTCCAAATGAAATATTAAAATACAATCAAGTTTGAGCACTACAAATTGAATCTAAAATTATAAATAATTCTACTAATTATGGCAGTTTCTTTACATTAGAAGTATGATGCAATATTTTAATTCCTAATTTCTGCTAAATATTCCCAATTAACCCAAGCTATCTACCACGGATTTGTTATAAAAATATTCCAATGTATTAAAAACGTACAGATATATTTCATCATGTTAACAGAGATAAGCAATCTCAGAAGTCACACGTTTGATGCAGCACATATACAATCAAAATAAAATGATTAAGAAAAATATATATATATATAATTCAACATACTATTAACAGACAGAACATAATGACATCTTTGGTCAAAAACATACAGCACCATATAATCAAATGATTTCAACAAAAAACACAATTACACAAAATATAAACTCGACAATTCTGTGAAAATTACAAAATCTTAAAGTAATTTTAGTAAAACAGTACATATGTATTTTTAATATAAAAATAGAGCCATATGTCTTCACTTTAGCAATTAACAATAGTAAATTGTACCCTAATGAAATCCCCCCCACAGAAATCAACCCTTTTTCTTATGAATAAACAGAAGTTTACTTGGAGATACAGTAGAAGAAATTTTTTCAAACTCTGTTACATCCAAAAATGCTCTTTTACGTACATCAAAAAATTAATTCAACAATTTAGATCAAATGAAGACATATATATATTTAAGCATTTAAGTCAAGCAAATATGAAAACAGTAACACCAAAAAAGGTAAATTGCATATATTGTCACACAACCATTTGTAAAATATTATTTAACAGCAGCTCTTTCAAACTGTTCCAAATTCAAATGCCATAGTGACAGGTACAGTATAATCACATTTTAAGTATAAACAATAATCCCTTTATTGTGCAGCTTCCACATTTTGGTAATTTATCACATAGTAATCATGGTAGTACATCAGGATACAAAGTGGCTGACCAATGATCAAGGAAATCCAGACTGCCATGTTACCATATTGATTATGTAAGTACTTCCCCACAAACTTGGAGTACGGCAACTAACATGAGAGAATATATTGTTACTATTTACATAAATTTATAACCTATCAAAAAATATATTTAAGAGATTATTTATACAAACAGGTTTAGAACTTAGTAATGCAGTGCAGAAAACAAAATCCATGCTTAAAGCAATGTCAATGGTTTTAAGAACTACTTTGTTGGCACCTCCACATTGCACGTAACAACCATCATCTTAAGAGACTAAATTAGCCTACCAGATGAAAAACGAATGAGTGCGTTTAAAACATATTTTACAGACTATGTTCTGTAAGCCTGAAATATTTCAGCATATTTTTCAAGTATGTAATGGAAGTATTATTTTAAAAGCACTAATGCACTTGAGGCTTCCAATTTGATTTACATATTTGGGTTATAATGAAAAAAAAATCCCACTCAGTGGTGGACCATCATCCGACTTTGGCTGGTGGTCACTTTATTAAGGAGGCATCTAATAGGAGAGCCACCTTTGCCTCCTATAAAGGGACAGACAGTTACAGTGTGCCTTCTCCGGGATTCAAACCTGGACCCTTTGGTATCGCAGTCAGCTTCCCTGACAACTGTACCGTCTGGATACACAATGTTAAGCAATTTAACACATTAAGTTCCCTGTCAATCACTGGTGAGTGACGCTTTGTTTTCCATTTGGACCATGTCAGTCACCATTTTCTGTTGGAACCACATCAATTATTGATGATTGACAGTATACTTTGCTTTCAGGCTGCATCAATCACTGTTGACTAAGAATATATAATTTAAGAAATTATGATATTCTCTCAAATCTATCTATCTTCTATCAAATTCTACATCCAGCAGCATATCAGTGAAATCTGATATTGTTGTCTAAACAGAAAGGAAGACAAAACTGGCTTCATGCTTAGTATGCTAAATTCACAGCAAACTTAACTCTTTTACATTTTATTAAACTGCAAACTTTATCTTTTGTTTTATATTTTCTAAGACTAACACGGACTATTGCATTTTTTGAGAGCAGGAAACATAAAAAAAATCAAGAGCACCCTCGCCAAAATTTGTACCTCTGATCTTTCAGTTGCTAATAGGTCATGCCAACCATTTACACATCAACAGCCTATAAAGAATGCGATTAACTGCTTAAAGTCTTACCAATGTAAAAGGAAACTGGGATGAACCATAAGCCTGAACTGACCACCAAGTGAGGAAAGCATATCATTCACATCTTAGCTCAAGTGCCATAGTAAAGACCACTAGGTTTTTTAAAGCAGGAAATGCTAGAAATTATTTACATTCTTTTTGATAAGAACCAAGAATCTTGTTAATAAGATATGCTAATATCTTAAACCCATGACACCACGCATGGGAGAATGAGATAATTCCTTACATAATAAAACAAAATAGAATTTAATTCTACTTTGTTTCATTCTTAAAATTTCTACAAAGATCAACAGCATCTACATGTTCCACAGACACAAGTTCTTTATGGCTTGTAAGCAGGCATTTTCCACCATTGTCTAAGGAAATCAGAGAAGGGAAATTAAATCATTGCAGACGTTTTGTATGCTCACATTCCAGAAAAAATCCACTGAAAAGGAATATGTCCAACGATGAATGCAAAAATTGCAACACTGGATCCCAGCTTTAAAATTTATCATGGTCAAAGCCTGCTTTAAATTAATATGCATTGTGATTGTTACTTACTTAATAAATATTAATTTTTTATTTACTAAACTACAAAGTAATTGGTTTTTCTTTTAAAGTTATTATTAATATTTTAATAAATGTGACAGAAGTGTACATATAAAAAGAATATGGTATATCTGTAATCTGTACCCTGGTTGATATATATCATAAATTTAAAGTTTTTATAATTTTTTTGTATGTCTGTAATTAGGCTTAATTAGAAAAACTGCATCAGTATACTTTCTTTTGGGAAGCCACCCATGCAGGAAAATGTTGGCCAGCATGAATTCCATGAGCCAATAGCCAAAAGGCTATGCAGTATATTAACTATAAAACTTTGTAATAAGCTCTATGTAACATCTAAAAGTTATTATTGCAATACAAATTCAGTATAAATCAGACTTCTAACGTTTAAAAAAAGGGGGAAAGAAAAAAAAGTCTTAGAATAGGAAATGTTTACAAAACAAATTAAAGATTTTTATTCTCAAATATATTTACATAATATATATTATTAAGTCATTGACAGACAGAATTATGTCTTTCACCATTAAACAATGTGGTTTTCTTTCTGATTTAGAGATTTGACTTATCTTAATAAGGAATTTACAAAGTTTTGCGGGCTGCTGTAAATTTACAGCAAAAATGTTTTGCTACCTGAATTTTCTTCCCCAAAGACATATTTTATATAAAGATAAGTTTTTCATTATAAAGGTGTTTATTCAGACTACAGTGCATTTTTTAAAAATAATTTAACAATGACCTTTAACAATAAAATTTCAAATGGTTAAAATAATAAAAACATTCAGCAAAAAATTGTGAATAAGTTATATACAAAGAATATGTTAATTAAACTATTTTTCAAGTATTTGGATTAATTCAAAGCAAAATTACTAATTTATAAAAATGTAACTTACTTGGCCAACCATTCCAAGAAAAGCCCAGATCCTAAACATCTTCAGAGGAACACTTACAAGATACTAAAGTGCAAGAAAAATAATGTCACGTAAACAGAAAATTCTTCTTCTTAATAATGACACCCTAAATTGCATTAAGCAATCAATCACCATTACAGATGTTTACTTACTAGATCATAATCAAAATAAATTTTAAACATAATTTTAGTACACAATTACCATCATCATCATGAATTTTACACAGTCTTCAAGGCATAATTTGAAACCTTCACAATTTGTTTTCGATACTAAGTGAAATGATATCAAACTATACTTTAGCTTCTACTTAAACATCAACAATTTTTTTTAAAGCAACTTATAAGGCAACAGTATTTTTAAAAAAGCAAAAATTTAAAGCAAAATTATTTTTTAAATATAATGTACCAAAACAGCATAAGATTAAAAATTCTGGATAATTACAATTTTCCTTATTAATAAGCATATTCAAAACTGAAATTTTGAAAGCTTAGAATTAAAAATGTATATATTGATATAATTCATTCAAAACGCTATAAATTATATATTTCAATAATAAAATTTCTAATATTACTTCCTGTTCCACTAGTATCGGCCTAAAAAATATCAAATCTAATGTCAATGATAAATTTCTAGGCAATTTTAATGACCACATATAACAGTAATTAAAATAAAAACTAACCTCATGGAAGAAAGCAGATACAAAGAACACAGCAGTAGATGCTTGGGGCTTTGTGAGACCAAAATTCAAGAGAGGTATATACAAATGTCGTACACACCACTTATGGACTGGAATATTCCAATTCTGCCAAAAATACTGCACTGATTCAGCATTCCTAAAACCAAAAAAAAAAAAAGTTTATTCTAACTTTTTTAAAAACCATAAACATCACAAATAAAAAATAAAAAATTTTTAAAAAAAAAATCTGAAAGGTTTCAGATTTTAAATTACATCCAACGCGTCTTTTTCTTTCCCCCGTTTTGTGTGTTACCTTTATTTATTAAATATCATGTTCTTCGCACTTAAACCATAAAATTCAGTTTAACAGCAATATCGTAAAATAATTTTTAAATGAGTCTATCTTTAGAATTTCCAATACACAGTTCCTCATCACGCTGGAAATAAAAAGGTTTCTTTTTTTCCGTAGAATGTTGCCATTGCTCGCTTTTAAATCATTTGAGTTTGTTCATCAAAATTTCATTAAAGCTTTACAAAATATGAAATAGATAATAAAACAAATTCCAAATTTGGGCTTCCAGATGCGCATATTCGTGTGGAAACGTAGGTTATTCAAAATTGGATGGCTCTAGGTACCGTTGTTTTATCACATTTGGAGAAATATACATACATATATACATTCTTCATTATTTAATTTCTTTAAATATAATACAGAACTGCAATATTTGGTGGCAACAGTTTGAAAAGTGATACAATGCTTCTAGTTATTCGACGCAAGATCAGAAAACGAAAACAATAGTTTTTCAGGGACAAAGCCCCTTTGGACTAACAATTAATTATTATAACTAATATAATTATTGTTATTATATTATTTTGCTTTTCAAAGAAAATATATCACAGAAAGAAATAAGTGCATAAGCATTAAAAAAGCACACAGTCGAACAAATAATAGTGATATATTAATTAAAATAACACACTAAAAAACAAATGTTGGCAATACTAGCATGACAAGAATCAATGTAAGTTGTAGAAATTTGAGGGACTCAAATGAGGTTTCAAAAGGTTTGAAAAGAACCTTCTTCTTCAGTTGTAATAGCGACAATGACTCTTCTGGTAAAGAAATACATTTTGTTCACACCTCCGTAACTAGTTCTGCAATTTATGAAAATTGTGCTGATTCTTGTTGCTTTAATATCTTCAACATTAAAAGAGAAATGCTGTTTGGATATTTGTAACTCAACCATGCCAAAACACAAAGCAGACTGACCCAAAATTTTGCAGCAAATATTCCAACTTCATACCTGTTCTGAATGCAAATACAAAAACTTTAACAAGCATTATCTATCATTCAGAAATAAATGAATGAAACACTTGAGCCACTTGTTTTGAATTTATTCTGGTATAAGATTTTTGAGTGTTATTATGGTAAAGACACATAATACGATGCTTCAACGTATGTAAACAGATAATATTCAACAATAAAACTATTACTGAATAGTAATCACAAGAATTTGAAAAAATTCTAAAGACACATTGATTTTATTTGCAACCATCATGAACGTAACACATAAAAGTGAATTTGAGAAAATGCAGCAGCATTTAACAAAGTTTTAATCTGTCATTGTTATAACTGGGATGCACAATTACTTTTGCAGTGTTTAAGCAGTTTTTAACATTATCATATCGGGAAAATTATATAAAATGCATAAAAAAAATTGGCATTATTTTTGCAGAGAGGTAGGGTGCCATTTTTGACTGCATAGTTGTCAACCTTGAAATCTGAAAAACTAAAAGAGATTTTTGCAAGCACACCGAGAGGTTTGTGGTGATGCCATTTAAAAAGAATTTCAAACTGATTTAAACTCACTTTATAATGTATGATTCAAGTTATAGAATCATACATTATAAAGGAGATGGAATATGCTACTACACCTACCATGATCAGAATATCTAGCACCTTCAGATTACCTTTACAGATTACCTATTTAAACAGTAAAACATTTACTTCAGAATACGATTTCAAAAATCATTTAGATCTGTGTTTTGTAAGCAAAGATCAAAATCTTTATGAGTGTGGAATCATACTATTAGCAGAAAAGAAAGATGGGAAAAGATACTGGATTAATCTACAATTCAATAAAATATTTTTAAAAGGAATAAAAATTCCTATGACAAAATGAAATTACTTTCTTAGTAACCTAATATTTAATTACATTTAATAAAAAAGTAAAAAAGTGCTATATTTTTTAAATGTGATTATATGTATGGAAAATAATGTCAGTGCAAGGAAAAGAGATGAAATATAGAAATTCCTTAGAAAAGTGAAGAATTCTTTTTGCCAAAAAGCACTGAAGAATTTTATGTAAAACAAATACATATTCACTAATGAAATTATTTTCAAATTAATTTTTACACACTTAACCAAGATAGAAAATAAAAATATAAATAAATTTACAAATTGTTTACAAAATCTCCAAAAGCAGGATTTTTCCTATACTAACTCCTTGCACTAATTTTGCCGTTATGTTCAGCACATGGGCTAAGAAGAATTTTTGGATTTTTTAAACACAAATTTCTCTATTCTATATATTGTTCCCTTTACCATCTTTTCCATTTTTATTTAACTTTTTTGAAAGCTTAATTAAGCTTTTGAGATTTTTGTTTTATTATTTTTATTTAATCTGTTGTAGGGATTTATATTTAATTTTAATAACCAGTTAAATTTAAGTTTACGTTCTTTCCTATAACCCTTCATTTTCCTAATTGTCAATGCCTGAATATTTCAATTTGGTAGTGCACATGAAGTAATGCATATTCTACCAGTGGGAGAAAAGGTTTAAATACCAAGTTCTAGAAGGAAAAGTTACATAGTGTAGGCAAATGCTGTGCTTGTTGTAGCGAGAGCTTATGCTTAGCATTGATTGCTGGATTAAACATGGCATAACAGCTATTACTTTGCTGCCACTAGGTTTTCAATGCTCTTTTAGGAAACAGGATAGTCTGAGCCCTGTAGCGTAATTCTACTACTTGTGAATATCTTCAAATTTTGAGTTTAGTTCTTATTGTTTCAGTTACCACCAAGCAGAGCCGTAGTTTGTTAGCATCAAGTTGACGCATTGTAAAGGTACTTCTAACTCTTCTTTTGTATAGTCACTACTCTTCCAGTTTTCACATAGCAGATAAGCTAGTAGACCCTACACTGTCACTCAAAATTTTCCTTTAAATCTAAATTTTGTTTATTTATATCATCAAAACTAGGTATGAATTATAAGCCAGCAGAGATAAAGCATATCAGAAGTCTGTTGTATATTTACTTCTAATTAAAAATTAAATGTTTGCAATTACATATATTAATTTTTTACTATTTCATTGTTATATAACTTCCTTCTAATGTTCTGTTTTCTCTTTTTATTGAAAGATACGCACTTGTAATTCATAGCAAATTGCAGTTATTATATTAATCCATTTGTCAATGTTTCAATGTTTCATTACAAGAAAACTAAACTAGGCACTACATCCATCGTCCATACTTGAAAATAATCACTTCTATCTTGATGGCCATTAAAATTACTACACCATGAAAGCAAATGTAAAATTTGTATGAAAAGTACTACATGCTGGGATATGCAAATGATTAGCATAGCAATAATGCACACAAAAAAGGTTTGAGTAATACCATCTACATTATGTACATGTGGAAAGACTGAAGTGAAGGTTTTTCTGTTTGACTGAAGGTTTTTTGTTTGTTTGAAAATTGCCTTTGAACATTAATTGTTTGTTTAAAGTTTGTGTTATGCCTCATGTAAAAAGTAGAAACTCCTACTAACATGTGTCGGAATTCAACTGTGGCAGGAATGTAGTACATGAGGACTGTGGTTTATCATTCCGTGAACACTGCTGCTTGTGTTGGTTAGGATCGTACAACGTCAGATGACTATGGAATAGGAGGCCATACAGAATGCTATGCAGGATCTCAGCCAGGCCACTAACAACCAAGAGAACATACATATTGTCCTCTCGGCTTTATGTAATCACACAGTCACATCAAGTACCATGAATCAGGAACTTCGTTCATGCACAGGATGACAAGTCTGTATGGCCAGTGTGACAATACCTGCAGCACCACAGACTGTAAATATTGTGACAACCATTATGGCTTTCCTTGAAGCTACAACAGAGACAGGTCTCTCTAGAATGGTATAATGAACAATGACACTAGACACAGGAATGATATCACATTGTCTTTTCAGATCAATTCAGTTTCTATATACAGCATCATGATGGACATATCCATATATGGAGGCACCGAGGAGAATGAATGTTGCCAGTTTACATTCATCATCATCATACAGGCCCAGCACTTGGCGTGTTGGTACAAAGTACCACTGGGTACACATTCCACTCAATAACCTCTTGTTTGAATAACCAGACATATAGACAGCTTCAGTTACCTTTTGTGGGTGTGCCCTATCTTCAAGGCCGGCATGGCCATCTTTCAACAAGATAATGCAAGACCACATGCTGCTTGTGCTGTCCTGACTTTACTTGAGATAGAGAATGTTTGAGTGCTGCCCTAGACAGCATATTCTCCAGATCATCCGAGAACATCTGGTCGTGGGTTGCCGAAAAACTGGCATACCACCATTCAATGACTATTGGAAGTGAAGTGAAGCCGCATGGAATGAAGTACCTGTAACTATCATCCAAGCTTGACTCAATGACCAGCCAGATTACAACCATTTTTGCTACCAAAGGTGCAGCATCAGCTCTGTGTACCACAATCCACATGCAAAAACCATATCATGTCTTCCTCCCACTGTACTACAGTAGAAGTCCATTAGTCCGGCATCCAACAGTCCGGAATGCCCGATAGTCCGGCATCGCTCCGGAAAATTGTAAAAATTTTGGTTTTCTCCAAAAGTGTGTCTTTAAAGCAAATAAAACCGCTCGAGAGCTATTCGGAAGTTTTCGGGGTAGTTCGAGATCATCCGGAAGCGCTCGGTATTGTTCGGAAACAATTAGCGGCCGGCTAGTCTCAGCTGTCACAACAAATTCAGGTGCAGTGCAGCTCCGTTAATCAATCACGAAGCGTCTTCGCCATTTTTTTGTGCGTTGTTGTTTTGTGTCCTTTCACATCGCAGTAAACGTAACTTTTGAAACTGTTTATAAAAAAAGTGATTTTCGTTCTAACTGTACAGTGACCATGTTTTCAAAACCCAAGCCTTCGAGTTCAAAAGGAGAGAAACGAAAACACGTAACACTGACTCTCAATCAGAAACTAGAAATCATCAAACGGCTAGAAAAAGGCGAGAATAGAAATGTTTTAATGAATGAGTTTAATATTGGCTCATCAACTATTTATGACATTAAAAAACAAAAAGATGAACTAATGAAGTTTGCTTCTCAATCGGTAACAACTGAAAAATTGGCTTCTAGAAAAACATTAAAAAACCAAAACTGGAACAGCTAGATAGTGTATTGTTCAAATGGTTTAGTGCAGTACGTTCTGAAGGAAAGCCGGTAACAGGGCCAATGATTGTTGAAAAGGCAAAGAAATTCGGCCAAGATTTAGGAGTTGCTGAAATGGAATGTGGCTCTGATGGTCGGCTCAGAAACTTTAAGCTTCGGCATGGAATTCGAAGACTTGATGTAACTGGAGAAACCCTTTCAGCAAACCAAAATTCTGCAGAAAAATACAAAGCCGAGTTTGAGAAAATCGTGGCTGATAATGATTTAACACCTGAATAGATTTACAATGCTGATGAAACAGGGCTATCGTGGCGATGTTTACCAACATCTACACTAGCTGGGGGAGGAGAAAAAGCAGCCAAGGGTTTTAAAAAAAACAAAGACAGATTAACCGTTTTGCTATGTGCTAATGCGTCTGGAAACCACCGAGTGACCCCTTTTGTGATAGGTAAATCTGCAAAACCCAGGGCTTTTAAGAATGTTACACACTTGCCTGTCCAATACGATGCTCAATCAAATGCGTGGATAACTGCCGCCCTCTTTAAAGACTGGTTTTTTCACCACTTTGTGCCTGAGGTCAAGGAATCATTCAAAAGCCTTGGTCTACCAGAAGATACTAAAGCCATCCTTCTTTTGGACAATTGCAAAGCCCATCCGCCAGTAGATGAGTTAGTTTCTGGAAATATTGTTGCTACTCTGCTCCCACCTAACGTAACATCTTTGATTCAACCCATGGACCAAGGGGTTATTCAAAATTTTAAATGCTTTTATAGAAGGTCTTTTATTCAAGGCCTGTTAAATGCCGACTGTGACGTGACTGATTTTCAAAAAAAGTTTACAGTAAAAGATGCCGTCTATGCTATTGCACAGTCTTGGAACCAGGTAAAAAATACAACACTCCAAAAATGCTGGAGAAAACTTTGGCCAGCTGCAAACCCTGCATCTGACCTAACTCTACAGACTGATGAGGAAGAAAACCATCAAGACGCTCTGACCAAAGTTTTGGATGTCGTTAGAAGTACTGACAATCCCTTGAAAAACCTGCCTGAAGATGAGGTAGAGGAGTGGCTTTTAATCGACGAGAATGAGCCTGTTGAACAAGAACTAACCGATGAGGACATTATCAACATTGTAGTAAACCCTCAGCCTACTCAAAATCTTGAAGAAAATGACTCAGATGCCGAAACGGAAGAAAAGGAAAAAATCAGCTGGGCAGAAGCTGCAGAATCACTAAATAAGTTTATCTCTTTTGCTGAGGCTAGTACTAGCTACAGTGCTTCAGAAATTATTGATTTCCATATCATTAGAAATAAATTTTATACTAAACGCCAAAAGTCAAGAAAACAAAACAACATTCGTGACTTTTTTAAATCTAAGTGAAATATGTTTTACAGTACGTGTACATACATTATATGAAATGTAAAATAAACTTTGTTGTATGTATTTGCATACTGTATTTTTAGTTTAATTTTTAACCTAATTGTTCTTATAATTACCGCCCGATAGACCGGAATTTTCGGTAGTCCGGCACCGAGCCAGTCCCGAACGTGCCGGATTATCGGACTTCTACTGTATATATGTACAATTAATAAGATTCTGCTCTTTCTTTTCTTCTCTGGTTTAGCAATTTTAATAACCTGCATCATATCAATGAAAACAAATAAGTGTTCTTTCTATGGCCTAGAAACTTTCTCCTCTAATTTTTCATATGCCACGCCTGAAGATGCAATTTTTAAATCCAGTCTGTTTTACTTGTTTATTTAAAAATTCCCGAATTCCTTAAATCCTAAAAGAAACCTGTTTTAAAAAGTTACTTAAGAATCTTACCACCAGTCATTGTAAAAATATCTGTCACCAAACCTCAAGATTTCAGCGACTGCATTCAGTGAAGAATGGAAAAACCAATAAAAGAATATGAGCCATATAAAATGGTTTGGCACCTGGAAGTAAAGCAATGCTCAAATATTTCTCATAAAATTCAATTTTTTATATTTCAGGAAAATTTATGGTAATATTAAACTCACAAGTCATAATTTTTAGATAAAACTTATTATATTTAATGCAATAAAGATTTTCATAAAGACAGCATGAATTACAAGTCTACATCTTACACAGTAAGCAATTTAATCAGGGTGAAAAAAAGCATCTAAATAAATTAATAATTTATATCTTAATATTTATAAAGTTTAGAAATTTTCTTTACTATCACAAACCAAATTTTAGATAGACTAGCAGTGAACTGTTTCTATATCTAAATTAACAACTGAAATTTGAAAAGCAATGTCTTTCTAATCTCTTTTTATCATGAAAATTATACAAAGCATAATATACCAACAACTTAACTTCAAACATAAAGCAGCTTTATTAATTTTCAAAAAGCTACAGCTAGAATAATTACATTTTACCTAATATAGTTTCAAAAGGAAAAAAAAACTGATCAATCAGATATCAAGATAATCTAATGACAATAGTATAGATTAAAAAGTCATATAAAAATTCATGTAAATTAAAATTCATTCATATAAGATATTAAAAATTCTGCAAATTAAAAATATAGAGAAAAAAGAAGAGCTCAATTCATTTAATTATTAAGAACCCATTATTATGCCATACAGAATGAACTCAATAAGGTAACATGTCAAGATTCTGAAATGCTCAAAATATGAAATTCTGAAAACTACTTTCTTTGTACAGAAAAAAAAATCTAGAAGTTAAAGAAAATTCAAGAAAACTTAATGAATTTTTTCCCCAATAAAATGTCTTCAAAATATTTTAAAGACTTTTCATCACATAATTATTTCCAATGCCAAAGTATGCACAAAAACAAGGATAAAACTTACGTTAAAATAAAATTAAATACAAAAGTTAGACCTAAATAGAAAGCATAATAGTCAATGAGCTGGAAATTATGCTAATTTGCAATTTAGAACAAAGTGCAGTAAAGAATTTTGACAATCAAAACTTATTATCAGGCTTTTAATCCAAGTGGTCAAAATTATGCTGTGAAACTTTATTTGGCATCTTTTAAACATAGTTATTTTTCAGATTTTTAAGAAAAAATTCCTCAACAAAAGCATTCACAAGCAATGATGCTAAAACACGGAATTTACTAAAATGGTAACAAGTCTTTTTAACCAAGCAAATACATTACTGTTGCTAGAAAAATAAAGAAAGCACTATATATCACTTAAAAATGCACGCAAAAGTTAAATATTTTGAAGTATAATGAAATGAAAACTCCTGACATTTATAAAGGGTGATGAAATGTGTTCAAATACCATCAAACATATGGCTTTAATTATAAATGAAAAGGTGAAAAAATGGATTTTCAAAGGTAGAATGTGCCTGTATAAAAATTTTATAATCAAACTTTACACATCAAGTCTGGATTGCTGTTTGATTATAGCAGTATAATCTATACTCAGAATAATGGAAAACATCTAGATTGCTATCATGCATAATAACTCTTCCTTTTTCAGCTAAATTCTTAGCAACAGAACTGGATATTTTTATAAGACTTTTCATTATATAATAAAATCAAAATTATTGCAGAAATTTTGTAACAATTTATTCAGTTCAGAATTTTTTTTTTAATTTGTTAATGTTACTATCAAAAAAGTACTATTATATTATGCAGTTAATGCCAAATACCCATACTTCCCAGAAATTAACATAATAAATTACGCTGCCTACTTTTTTATTCTTATGTATTAGCCAATGATAGGATGTATAAAATGTGCCCAAAAGCACTTAACTAGGATTGAATAATGGCTTAGCCCTGAGTCAAAAGACCAGCACATCACTTATCATATCAACTTGAAAACAAAGAATGATAAAATTAATGGCTTAGCCCTGAGTCAAAAGACCAGCACATCACTTATCATATCAACTTGAAAACAAAGAATGAAAAAAAAAAAAAAAAAGAAAAAATTTTAAGTAAAATAAATCTCAAAGCTTTCAGATTTTATATTATGCCCAAAATGGTGTTTTCTTAACGTTTTGTACAATACCTTTATTTATTAAATATCATGTTCTTTGCACTTAAACCACATAAAATTCAATTCAACAGAAATAACACAAAATATTTAAAAACAGCGTATCTTTTAGAATTTCCTATACACAGTCTCGTGCATTGGATATAAAATTTTTTTTTCCCGTACAGTGTTGTGATTGCTCACTTTGAAATCGTTGAGTTTGTTAATCTGAAATTCGTTAAAGTTTTACAGAATTTGAAATTGATAATAAAACAAATTCGACATTCAAAATCCGGGCTTTCAAGTGTGCATGTTGGGTTGGAGGACAACATTATTTAAAATTTTATGGTTACTGTTGGTACTGTTGTTTCTTCACAATGCAAGAAACATTCATGCAGATTCTTCATTATTAATTTCTTTAAATATAATACATGGCGATAATATTTGATGGCAAAAGTGTGAAAAGTGAACCAACACAGAAAGTGAAATGACGCAAAATGCTGTTTTGAGACTAATAGCCCTTTAGGTCTAATGCCCCCTTGGGCTAAAAATACAAAGAAAGAAAATGGTATATCACAAATGGCTGAAACTCTGATGGACAATTCATGGTGTTACTCAGGCATTAATTAAAATTTAACAGTTAGTTTCGTGGCCAAACTTTGTTCATAAAGAAAATTAATATATATCATTTATATATTTTAATTGTCTTAAATTATATTCATACAGACTAACTATATAAATTTATCTCAATTTAAGATTTATCAAAAAAAAAAAAAAAAA
>KK118314.1:213779-296990 GCA_000611955.2 Stegodyphus mimosarum | reverse complement strand
TTTTTTTTTTTTTTGAGGGAGGTCCTAAAGAAGAGGAATGTATATCAAATTACCCTCAATATCATACAGTTTTTGTTCAAAATCTAAAACTGCTTTCTTGTTTAGTGGTATAGTCATACAATCTCAAGAAGTCTTGGCTACTTCTTGAGATTGTACAATTGACCAGTTATCGACTTGTCATTAAGAACAACAGGCGGAGAACTGGCTTGACAAGAAGGAAAAAGATGCTGGAGGGAGAAAAGAATAGAGGGGAGTATGAGGACAGAAAATGGTGGATGGTGTGGGAGACATCAGTTAGTTAGAGAAGAGTTAGTTAGGAGAGTTTGTTATGAGAATTAAATATTTTCAAAAACTCTTTAAAACGCAGCCATGCTATGAATGCAGGGTCCCTTTCACTATAACAATAGTAAACTCTTAACAGGAATATATTGAGCTTTAGCATGTGCAGAAGAACTGATTTCTTAAGGAAGTTGCAGCTTACTTACTTACCACCAATTGAGTTGCTGTACCACCTGTTAGATGACTATCAACATTTGTATTCAATAGTGTAGCATTCTGTCGTCACTAAGCCCAGCCAAAAATCTCTATGGAATATTAAAATTTGTAGTTACTTCAGAAGATGGGTATTTGTGACCTGTGGTTAATTAAAGTGACACTGTCAAGACTTTGACTGTGCTGAATGAGTATTTTAGCAATGTTTTATGCATTCTGATTCTGAGTTTACAGAGCATGTTTACTCTAGAAGTCAGTGGTAACTTGGATATAAGAAGTTATTCAGATGCATTATATTGCACTGTATATGCATTATATTTACAATATTAGCTGTGTATATTAATGTACATCATATGTGCTGTTCACGTATTTGTTGAGTTCCTGTGTAATATTTACTTGTCACATTCATAGTAGTCACATGTGTTATTCGCTTATTTACAGTTCGCTTACAATTCACTTATGTGTAGTCTGCCTGATAACTGAAGGTGACGCTTAGAAATACAAATCAGTGTATACAGCTGAACATGTGCAGTTCACTTATATACAGTGCATCATTTTATATCTGCTTGGCATTTTGTACCAATTACTGGTACAGAACATTTGAAGATGGGACAGGAAAACATTAAGTACATTACAATACCACTCAGCCGCTAGATATGTGTTGGGAGCATCCCTCCCCTTTTTTTAATTCTAGATTGCTTTTTTGATTTTTTTAAATTCTAGATTACAGTTCACTGCCATGCAGTCTACGAGAGTTTTAAGTTGGTTATGCAGTTGTTACTACATAAGAGTTGTTTCAGAAATCCCTGGGCATTTTCAGCTGTATATGGCCGGAAATATAGAACTCTGGTGATTTTGCACTCGAAAACATAGAGATTGATGGTACCTGTTGGGATGCATATGCATGAATCTGTGTGGTGCAATTCAAAGCAAAGCAGATACGCTGCAAAATAGCCATGCACCTTTAAGGAAGTATGCCATTGCTCTGCCTGTAGTGGTTAATTCCCATGAGGGCACCAGGAGGAAGTTAAATATGAAGTTGTGGCTGGACTAGCTTGAGTGAAGAACCTGGCATTTCAAGAAGTAAACTTTTAAATGTATGTGAGAGAAGAATAGTAAAACATCTATTAAAGCCATCTCAAAGTATTATTTTCAGACTGCTTGCACATCAGTGGGTAAGTAACTGGACAAGGTCAACCACGAAAATGGTTTATAACACTAATTCTTTATTATTCTTTTAAAAATTGCTTAGTAATATTATGAATCACTCTCATACTATAATTAATTCAAAATCCCACATTTTCACAAGTCTTAGAAAGAATTGAAAAACATTAATCATCACATTAGAGGAATGTTTTAAAATATGCCTCAAATTAGGTATTCCAAACTTTAAACATTATCATGTTCTGCCATAATTAGAAAAAATGTCTGTCTATATATGCATTAAACACAGGCAACCATTATGTTTTCAGAGTTCACAAAAATGTAGCATGGCCAAAACAACTGAAATTTTTTCATCTTTAAATTCAACTTGCACTTTTTTTCGGGCAGGATAGATGTATTACTTTCGATTTTAAAATAGGTGAATTATAATTGATTTTATAATTAGTATTTCAGAACAGCATTTTACTTGGAATTATTTACTTTGTAAGCTTTTCAAAAATGAATATGAAGCATTTGCTTAAGATATAAAACACTATCTGATGGGAAAGCAAGTGCTTTCTTTAATAATGTTTTAATTCTCTTGCTTGAATGTGAGATATTTAGTGATAAAATGTTAAAATATATTCTACATTTGTCTTGAACTAGTTTTATCATAAAAAATAACTGAAGTAAACTTTATTGATTGTAAAGTAAACTTTATTCATCAAATTTAAAATCAATCTAAACCTAATGTAGTTGTTAATGCTTAAATTATGCAATACTGTTCAAATTTTTAACAAAGTTTTCCATGATTTTTATAAAAAAAAATTTCCAATGATCTCCTAGATATTGGCTGATATATACAATAATTTGCATATGGAAAATTTATAGGATATTTAACTCAGGTTAAATATTTGATCTTTCATGTTCTTTAATCCAAATTTAAAATGCTTCTTTCAACTCAAACCAAATCAAACCTGCACTTTTCAAGCATAACTTTGTGTCACATACAAAACTCAAACTGAAAATTATATCACCCAAAAATTTAATGTCATTTCAAATGAATACTTAGTAATTAATTTTAATAAAATGTTTTAGGAACAGTCTGTTTCAAGCTCTCTACAGAAATCTCCCTTAGAATATTAAAATGATATTTTATATTTGCTTCTTCTTGCTTTGACTTACAAGTTTTATCAAACATCAAATGTTCTCTATGTAACTGCGAAACTACAAACATTAATTCTTTAAAATAATATTTATCCTACTTTAACACGTTGACTGCCAATCACGCGCCAGCACGTGATGTAGGGTGATATCTCAGTAGCCAGTCACGCGCTGGCGCGGGATGTGGGGTGATGTCACAGTAGCCAGTCACGCGCTGGCGCGGGAAAATCTTTCACTGATTATTCATTCTCCAATTCAGTTGGCATAGCATGCAGGGTTTTTCTAATGGAATTGGCATGGAGTAATGATTAGAAAGTACGTATAAATAATTGTGGTTTCGAAATTAATATTTTATTTTTTTATTAAAAAAACATTATTGTGATATGAGTTGTTCAGATGATGGTGCAGGGCCTTCGCGTCCCAAAAGAAGAAAAATTAAAAATAATAAGGCTCTAACAAATGAAGAAATAGTAAATTTGTTGGCTGAATTATCAGACGAGTACCCGAGTGATTTTAGTTATAATAGTGACAGTGACGAGGAATTCTTTCCTCCCACTCATGGCCATGATATTTCGGATTCAGACGATGATGATGATGATGAAGGAGTCGCGCAAGAGGCTGCATGTCAGCAAGATGATTCTACTATGGTGGAAAACATAGTTTGGGAAAATGATTCTACATCTATGAAACAATTCCCTTTCATGAAATCTGAGTGTTTGCTCCAACCTGTTTCAGGTAACAATCCTATAGATTTCTTTCGCCATTTTCTCACTGACGATATCTTGGAGCAAATTGTTGCTGAAACGAATGATTATGCTCAGAAAGTACTTTTGCACCGTGAAAAAAAGAAATGTTCTCGCATCAATGACTGGAAGGACACCACAAAAGAGGAACTCTTGATATTTGTGGGATTAATTTTACATATGGGAACTATACGAATGAACCGTATACAAGATTATTGGAAAACAGATTCACTGTTTGGTTTACGTGCATTTGCAGAAAATATGAGCAGGAATCGGTTTCTGTTGTTATTGAGGGCATTGCACTTCGGAAAAATCCCGGAACAGAATACAGAACCTCCAAAGGACCGACTGTATAAAATAAGAAATATGATAAATTCATTCAACTCACGTGTATCTCAAATATACTATCCAGGACGAGAGCTTAGTTTAGACGAATCAATGATATTGTGGCGTGGACGGCTTGTATTCAGACAGTACATACCGAATAAACGCCATAAATATGGTATCAAGTTGTACATGGTCACAACCTCTCATGGTATGATTCTCAAATTTATGGTGTATACAGGTATGTTGGATGATTCTGGTGGGAAGGGTCATTCACAAAAAGTCGTCATGAATTTACTTGACGGAATGCTCGATGTAGGGCATAGTGTATTTATGGACAATTATTATAACAGTTATGAGCTTGCAAAATGTCTCGCTGACAGAAAAACCCATTGCACTGGGACAATAAAAAAAACCAGGAAGACATTTCCAAAAGAGGTAAACGAAAAAAAACTGAAGAAAGGGCAAACTGTAGCAAAGTATGCTAATGGTGTGATGATTGCAAAGTGGAAGGATAAGAGAGACGTCACTTACATTTCCAATGAATATAAGAATGATATGATGAAAAAGGCAAACAAAAGAGGTGAAATTAAATCGAAACCTCTACCTGTAATTCAATATAATAAATTTATGGCAGGTATTGATAAGCAAGATCAGATGCTTGCCTATTATCCTTGTGAGAGAAAAACAATTAGGTGCCCCACGAAAATATTCATGCATATTTTGCAAATGATGATGCACAATTCCCACTTTATCTATAATAAGTATTCCAATGGAAATACATCGCTGTATAACTATCGCTTATCCGTGATACGAAGTTTACTGAAAGAGCCATCTGTTCTTAGTGGCCCTGTGTGTAATCAGTCTGAATCTGAACATTTGCTGAGTACACGGGAAGAAAAAAGAGCCGGAAAGATTCTAAGAAAGCAATGCAAAACTTGCTATTCCGAAGGAAAACGTAAAGACACAATATATGTCTGCAAATTTTGTGAAGGATCTCCTGGTTACTGCTTAGATTGTGCAAAGATAATACATAAATAACATTCTAAATGTATCCTTTGTAATAATGCGATTGTGATTTTCTTTAAATTCATTTGTAATATGTATAATTGTTGTGATACAGTTTTATATAAAAATAATGCTTACTGCCACTTATTTTTCTTATTTTGATTCACTTTTTACATGTCCCGCACCAGCGCGTAATGTGGCATTTGGCGAAAAATTTGACATATAGTGCCAATCACGCGCTGGCGCGTAATTATAAAATTCTTCAATGAAAAGCTTAATAATACTTAGGTATCACATATTTATCTTTTATTACTGTTTTTAAGTCATATTTCTTACAATAAATATGTTGGCATCTGGGTACAATCTACTTCCATGTGAGGGCATTAACTATCAATCTAACTCTAAGTGACTGGCAGTCAATGTGTTAAAGAACTAAAATATATTTGGCCATAACAACTATCTTTGAGAATCCCATTTATTTCTAAAGTTTCCTTTTCTATTCCAAAGACCTTCTTTTCAGCATAATTTCTTCAGAAAACAATTAAAAAAAGAGTTTTGTACATTTCAAAATACCCCTTCATTATTCTCAAAATTACTAAAAACAAACTTTCACTAGCAATTTATAATACAGCTACCACATTTTGGTTTAGTTTATTTGGTTACAACAAAGTACTGAGAGCTATCTGCCTAAGGGAAGGAATGCCATCATGGAGGACTTTCTTAGAGAACTAAATCATATACATGTTACATATGGGGGAACCACAAAAATGAACATGAAGCCAAATCGTTCACTGAGATTCGAAAACCGGACCGAACTACCAGTGTTCGGCGAATCTGCCCCTTGACTACTGGTGGCCCTCTACTACATATTGAATGAACAATCATATATTATAGTCACCAGTCTAATAATATGGTTTAGAGTAGGTATTCCCAACCTTTTTTCTGCTTTGACCCCTATTAAAAGAAGGTTTTCTTTAATGACTCCTCATATTTCTCTCTATAATATGCATCATACAGTATAATAATAGTACAAATAATTGCACATAAATTACTTTAAAAATCCTAAAATGGTTTATTAGATATATGTTCCATTATTTTTTGTATTTTTTAAATTTTACAAATATAAACAAGTTTCTAGAAATAAATTCAGATTCTAATTGCATAAAACTTGAGTTTTAAATAATGTAATGGCTTCACTTGAAGTACTGAAGCAATTTTATGTGAAGTATTTTTAAAAATATTGCATAAAATTGTTGAACTTAATTTTTAAATCACTTTGTCCAACATATTCAACTTACTTCTTGTTTTCTTTAACAAATTATTTACTGGATGAGATATTTCTTTTGGGTGGTTTTTAAATTTCAAAATTTAGCACACCCATGTGTTTTGAATAAGGCTTGCATTCATCACCCTCCTTAAATGCAATCAACATCCATTGCATCATAATATCAATATCAAGATTATTGCAGTTCATTTGGAGTATCACAGATTACTGCAGTTCATTTGGAATATCACATCATAATATCAATATCAAGATTATTGCAGTTCATTTGGAGTATCACAATCAAATTTTCAATGTTCTGGAGGCGAATATTAATATTTATATATACATACTGCAAGTTACTTCTATATAGCAGCATATCTTTTGAGGAAGTTTTGAGTTATTCACACTCCCTCTTTTGTGTGTGCCCCTGCATTTGATTTTTTTATATTGCTCTTACTGCATAAAAATTTTAAATATTTAAAAAAAATTATTGAATTTTGATATATATTAAATAATTGTATTTTTTCCTTATATTTATTTTATACGAGTTCTTCTTTACTACATAAAATAGCTTTATACTAATAAACAATTACTAATTTTATTAATATATTTTTTTTAAATCAATGGGAATTTGATTACACTAGTGAATTGTATACTCAATTACTGCCCCTTGATAATTGACTACTGTTCATCAACCCCAAGAGAGTGTATACCAATCTCATTAGGAACCTCTGATTTACAGAAAAAAGGGTAAATTTTTTTTCTAATTTCAGGGTGATCATATAAACTGTCAGCATTTTATTCTGTACATATTTCAACAAAAAAAGGGCTGTTTGCATTCCAAAATTAAAATTTATATATCTAGCAATGTCTGATTTAAAATAACTCTCTCTTTAGCCCAAATAACACAGTACACAAAAGCTTCCAAAAATTACTTTTCATCCATTTCATTATAAAATTAAAATCCTAATTAATAAAAGAATTAGACAAGTGCCAGAGTGCAAGTGTGATTAGAGAGTAAATTAAATAAAATATACACTAGTTATAAAAAAGCTGTGTAATCTTGACCAAATACAGCAATGAATCACGTATTAATAATTTTCTTCTACAATAACCTATTTTCTAACAATATACATGTATTTATGAAAATAGATGATATTTTCCCTAACAGCTGGACGATTTAAAATTAAACACTCATCATAAAATACAGCCAAATCCATTGGTAAATTAACAACCTCATCAACAAGACCTCTGCCCACAGGGCACCACACAAGCAATGGATGTTACATCTGTGAGAAAAGAAAAAACAAAAGAACCACACACTGAGATAACCACACCGTACACACAAATCAAACCTATAATCTAGACTTAAACAAACATAAAAATATAATTTCATAAAAATTTTCCAATTATTTATCTTATTGGCAGAAATAACTGCTTACCTTTTAAATTCAAGTTATCGGGATAATGTACTAATGTCGAAGAAATAGAACCATTTTGAACATCTGATCCTTGAACTGAAAAGAAAAACTAATTCAGTCATAATTTAAAGATTTAAAATAACAATTAATTAAATAAATCCTATAAAGAAAAAATTATTTAGACAAGACTACAATTTTACCTCTTTAAATGGCATGCAAAGAAATTGTGTATTAATAAAAGTAATATGTAACCAAATTCTTTTGCACCCTCTAATTGCAATAACTAATAGAACAAATTAATAGATTATGCAGCTACAACTGAGAGAGCTTATGCAATGCAGGTAGAGGAACAACTTTCTAGAGAATTTTCAAAGCATAATAATGAACCTCATTACTATATGTAAATTTGTTTTAAAATACTATGATTACAAATTGTGTTAACTACAGCAGTTTAGTTACTAGATCATAAAGTAAAACAATTAACACCTAAATGTCAAACATAGTTCTGTAATTAGGAAATCATAAATAAAAGGCTTATCTTAAAATTCTATGACTGAAGAATGCTTTTTAGGATTTTTAATATTTCCCTCAACTTCATAAAAGATTTTGTTCTCTGCATATAATTACCTACAGCACCTATAACATGATAATGATTATAAATATACTGCCAATATTAGAACCTTTGAAGAATCCAAATGCTAGCTGTTTGATGCTTGCCCTATTTTGTGTTTCTGCAGCATAATAAATACTACTGCTATAAATATTACAAAGACAGTATCAAATTCTACATTCAGTTGAAGTATAAAATTCTGGTTCACATTAATAAAGTACCCAAAATGGTACAGAATACTGAAAGTAAGTGTCATCTTTATTCTGGGAACTTACAAACATAAAACTAAAAATGCAATTTTTCCTACTTCATAAAATAAATGGGCTCACTATTCTGAAAAATAAATTTAAATTAAATAAGTTAATTATACTTATTCTTGATGTGTTAAAATATAAATGAGACAGAACTGATAGTCCTATACCCCAATTATAGCATATTATGTATTTCATCATTAAATCTGATGTCAGATATATCAGTCTGCTCAAACTATTAAAAAAAAAGATAAACTGAATTCCTAAAAACAGAAACACTTCTGAAAAAATTTTTTAATTTCTTGAAATATAAAAATATCATCTAATTATCAATGAATACCAAATTTATTAAGACAATAGGGGGAAAGATCACCAACATTTACAAAAATTGTGAAATTTTATAATAATCAAGCAGGATCAAAGATCAACAAAACAAACAGAAAATTTTTTAAATATTTCAAAATTGCAAGAAAAAAGGTCTAATCATATCATTTTCTTTCATTCTTACCAAAATCATTTTCATCAATTTTAATTATTACACCAAAGGCAGCGACAACAGACATCAACAGTCATACAAGCCAGAAGTTGTAGGCATTTCTTAATTTAACTGATTACAAAAATAGATGCAAGAGCTATCTGCCCTAGATATCATTTATGCAAGACCTTTTTAAAGGAAACTAGCTTGTACCAACAGGTTACAAACCTCGTACAACCTTGCATTATGGAAAAAATGATAAAAATTCCATGCAATCTGCTTGTATGGCAGAATCAACTACCATTTTTCAATCAGCTTAGCTACTCTGCCATTGATAAGCAAAGTTAAAGGCAAAAATAATTCTGACTTTTATTATTTGCAAGATATATATGAAGCATTTTATGCCTGCACTGGTCATGAGTAACATGAGTAGTGACACTAAGTTGTCATCCAAATTTAGAAAAAGAACCTCATGAAATAATATTCAGGGTTTTCATATCCTTCTTAAGACCAACTTTTTGTCAACATCTTGAGAAGACTTTTAAACCATAGACCTCACCTATTCATTTTGTGCATAAAGAGGATAAACAAAAATATCTAAACTTCATAGGTGAAATCCAAACCAAGTCTCTGCATAATAGATAACAGCCCCATCATAACAACATGAGCAACAATTCCATTAAACTCAGAGCTGGAAAGAAATCTTTAACTTCAGGAACTTCCTGGTAATTCTGGAGAAACGGAAAACTGAAAACATTGGGGCATAAGGCCACAACTAACAGTTTTTTTACCAATAAAAGAATATCTGCAATTTCAAGCCCAGATATACTGTGGAGAACTCTTTATTATTTTTATTCTTTATCATTATTTGTCCACTGACCCAAGAGAGGAGACTACCAGCTTTCTCCCTCTTGTCCACTAAAGAAAAATTTGGACCAGTTAGACACACTGTTCCTCACTGCTGTCCGTGAAGTACGAATTCACCTCTCTTCTACCTCGTGATGCCTGCAAAGCTGTACTACGACTTTCATGCCTTTTGCTAATGTGAACTTACTAAATGTAAAAATCCTTATGTCACATGACATGCATTCAATGTTATTTTGTTATTAGTGAATGTATGCTGAAGTGTATATCCATGGTTATCTCAATGAAAAATGCTAATATTACTGAGCCAAAGGAATCATCATTATTATTGTAGTAACAACACATGTCACCATAACTGGCATCCGTGAACGATAACCCTAATATAAACTCAGCAAAATCAGTAGAAAATGGTATGATTTCAAAAACAAGCAGAATTTGCAATAAAACAAACTATAACATTACTTTAGTATACCTTATATAAAACAACTTTTTAACAGAAAACTTGTTACATATTTTACTTTCCAAACAAACAAACAATTTCCTTGTATGTCAGTGATATCAAAGAAAGGAGATAAACATAGAAACATTAAGATTAGAATATAATTTTCTTTCATTTGTTTTAATTTGCTTGAGATAATTTAAGAATCTTCACTTCCCAAACCTTTTCATCGAGGCAACGGACAAAACTCAAAGCTTTTACTATTTCATAAAGAATCACACAACTTTTTCTTTGCTAAAATAATTAAAATCAGTATTTTTACATTGCAATGCTTTATCTTCATTCAAGCATACATAAAAAGCATTAATAACTCTTTGTATGACAATATAAAACCATGCAAAACAAAGTAAAACAGCATACAATATTACAGTAATATTCGGTAATCAATACCTATTTCATAAGAATCTCATACTAATTAATAAACATTTCATAATGACTGTATGCTAATCAACAAACTCTTCATAATGACTGTGTGGTAATCATGAATAATATTTCATAATGACTACATACTACTTCAAAAACCTTTCATAATAAAAGAAATTGATTTAAGAATAAAACTCAAAATAAGTTACCTCTTTGTCTGCCCCTGTCAGATAACTCTTTTTTCTCTACACCAATAATTTACCATATGATAAGACACTAGCTTGAGAAAAACAATACTCACAAATCCTAACACAAAGGAAGCAGCAACTAAAAAATAAAAATATTGTATAAATAAATCTTAATCAAAAAGAATTGCTTAAAATTTTATGACATAATTTATTAACTTGTAAGATATATCTTAATTTTATAACAGTTATCTTAAGTTAATGTATTTTCCCCGTCTCTCCTAGCTTCAACTTACAATTCCCTACCGGAATGAGTTTTTAGAATCTCATTAAATGCAAATGAGAAGGAAAATAATATTTAAGTCAAGTTCAACTGACTTCGAGAAAGAAAGTTAGGATTCCTGAATAGCGCATGTCTGCCTTTGGCCTACGTCTCTCTAAGCTGTTACTACGCTCTGTCATATTATATGTCTTTTGATAGTTCACTGGCTAATTTAATATTACAGGCCAACTAGTTTAGAATTGTGTTAGCTTTGGCTAAATCTTAGTTAGTAATTAGTTAGTTTTTATTTCTTACATTTTGAGTTTAAGCCTAAATGGAGGCTTTGCTGTATGCCCTAAGAAAGGGACACACTGTCAATTTATTTTGAGCAAATAAAGGGTAACCCTTCTTGAGTTTACGTTTCTGTTATTGGGCTAAAGTGATTATTCGCTTAGCAGTTACTAGGTTTCATGTCACTAAATTTGACAGAATAAAAGAGAGGAACCCTACAAACTATAAAACTTCCTGCATAACATGTATCCAGTGGTATCTCATTTAGCATATATAACCTGTCCCCCAATCGGTATTAAAAAATGTGAATCATTTGTTACGCCAATGCTTATTGTTTTCCACAGATTATCAATAAAGATAATTTTTAACTATTCCTGAATCTGGTTCAAAATTGCAGACATTGTAAAAGATATCAGCAAATATTAAAAACACCATCAGATTTGAAAACACTAGAAATTATAAAAAGTATTGATATTAGTTTTGGAGTTTTTTAGTTCAGTCTGAGTCTCTGCACTATAAGTTGAAAACTCAAAACTCAGCATTCCTTACCTTTTTCTGCCTTTAATTTTTGGGAGGCCTTAGTCTTAAGGTCTGTCTTAAGAAATTGTCTAAAATGTGGTTTAAAAGTTGTCAAAAGTGATAACATGCTTCTTCAATGCAGTTCTTCACTGTTTCTAAAAAAGTGCATTTATGATCATCAAGTGTCCTCTTAGTTTACATGGATATTTTGTGTTCTTTTCCTCCTCACCAAAATATAATTTTCTTAAGGCTTTCTTGTGTTTCTGGTCAAAGAAAGACTGCAGATCTTCATTTGCAATATAATATTAAGAAACATGTTTATTTTCTACTCCTTTACTAGTTGTCTTTCACTTATACATTGTTAAAACAGTGAAAAAATTTAGCTCCCCATTTAGTACTCAACAAAATTCATGAGCGCTTTGTAATGCAGAGTTCATCAAACAAGATATTTTTTTGTTCCTACATGTGTTTGATGTATAAAGCACCCTCGCATCTCCCCTCCCCCCCAAAAAAAAACGAATCAATTAGGAGCAGTGTCAAGGGAAAAAAAACAATGAGTTCAGATTTTAAAAATTGCCCAAAAGGGCTCGTTTAAAGTTTAATATGGTTTATCAGTAGAGATTATCGACAAAGAAGGCCTAGATCGAATAGCAAAACATTTTAAAGGCTATTAAATGAATTTAGATTAGCATGAGAACATTGTGTAACTTCTGTATATTTAAAAAATGTAAAAATATGTAATGCTTTAAAAATATTTTACGCTTTAATTAGGTATATCATGAATTAAATATACTTTTATCTCAACCAATGAGATTAAAAAGTAAAAAAATAATATTTTTAAGATACGCACATATTGCTTTTAAATAATTTAGTTTTATTAATAACAGACAGGTTAAATATGAAAGAATACCTCTCATTCTTCTGAATAGCAACAGACTCGCATAAAAAGTGAAACACAAAATTGTGCTTTAATAGCCCTTTTAGGCTTTGGAAAAAAAAAAGAAAGAAAAGCCATGCTCATATGAAAAACAACTACCATCTTATTAACATAAAATAACTTTTCAAATTCAGTCAGAACATTCTTGAACAATTTGAAAACAAATGACGATATAACTTTCCCAAGGCTACAAAATAATGAAATATCCTCACCCAAATATCTAATATCTTCCATAAAAATGCTGTCATGGGCAAAATTTATTCCAGAAAAAGCAATAAATATGTATTTACTAAACATGCCATTTCTCTTTCTTTATTTGAATCACTTCCCCCCAGGAATTTCTTGTCACATCTACAGATAGTTAGTTTAATGGAGTATTAAACCATTTTGCATCCTAAAAAATGTATGAAAAAACTTAATGTCAAATTTTGTTTCAACAAATTAATCTCTGATTATTTTTCGAAAATGCATTCCTATAATTTCAATAATTATTATTAATTTGCATGCCATATAAATATATGAAATTTGTTGATTTAGCTAAATCAAAACATAATAGATCTGTCAGAACAATGTCTTTGTACATGATATTTGATGGGAAACTGTTGTTGTTGGCTAATACTCACTTGCCTGACCTATAGTCAACCCAAGCCCACGAAATTCCTCGTGGCAAGGAGTGCAAGATACACTTGTTGTTGGCAACAGCCTTCAGCACCTCACAGGTGACAGTGCGATTTAGTTCAGCTCCACCACCCCCCCATTTTGATGGAGCCCTGGGGGGGACGGGTCCGAAGGTCTCCCACCCCTCTCCCGCTATCACAACCTCTCGAGAGAACTTTAGGCTCACGACATATTTAGAGTGCCCCCATGCCACATGTACACTATACATTTACAAACATCCATGCCTTTTCAGGGATTTGAACCTGGGCTCTTCGGCACAGCAGTCAGCTATGCTAACTATACCAGTTCGGTGGCTTGAGAGGAAACTGATCCATATTAACATATAGGAAAAAACTAAAAAACCTCTATGCAATGAACCCATTCCTCAGGATTTGAATCTGCTTCGAACTATCAGCATTTAGTAATTTTGTTCGCTACAGTACAGGAGAAATGAAACATGCACAATTTAAGATTCATTTATTGCTGGCAAACATTTTTCTTGGTAAAGGCTAAACATTTTAAATCAGGACATTTGACAATCCAATAAAAAAAGTGATGTGAAACCAGGAAAATTGTCATTATGTCATCTACATAGTCATTAATTAATCACTTTGATTAGGCATTATATGTAATGCTTTTTATGTTCTAGAAATTATTATTTGCTTTTATAATAACTCTTTATTTAAAAATTTATTAACTTTAATTCATAACCTTTTAATTAATTTTAATTAATGGAAATGGAAACTTAATTTAGGCAACAAACAAAAATGCTGCCAGCTTCTGGAAGATCAAGTAATAGTATATATAACAGCACTTTTAGCAGAGTTTAAATTTGCAAAGGGAAAAAAGTGTATAACTCCAAATATCACAAAATCTCATTTGTTGTAATAAAAGAATTTAAGGTACTTATGAATTATCCATTGACCACTGACGGAAATATCAGCAATGGTCATCAATCGTTACGGCGGAATTCTAAAGGAAGTGGTAATTCATAATTGGTGCTAATCGCACTACTTCACCAATTGACAGGATAATATATAAGTACCAAATTTAATTGTAAAAGAAATATAAGTATAGCAAGACCATTCTTAAACTGAAACTGTTTACTGTAATCAATATAGCATAATATCATAAGCAAATAAAATATCCTATTTTATTATAATGTTCTAAATCTTAATTATAATAAGACGAATTAGATCAGACTAATGATTAATTCTAAATAAATGACTAAGTTTAATCCTAAGGACTACTAAAGTGTTTCCGTATACAATTTAAACTAACTACTGTATTTCTTCAGGCTAAAAGAAACAGGCAGAATTATCTTATATATTTAATATTTTGTGTTTGAAAATTAAGCAATAACTTTTCCCTTTATTTCTAATTAAAGATTACATGTTAATTTAATTTTAATATAACTATTAATATTATAAATAAAAATGTCATGCACTGCCTACAGAATTAGGAAAATTATGCACATAATGCCCCATCAAAATATTAAACAAAGAAATATTTATCTCTGCCCCAGTTTTCAGAACAATAAGTAATTTTATTGTGGAAAACGTTCATAAAGCATTCATGGGAGTGACAATCATAAGGCAGTCATGGGGGTAGAAATTCATCAGGCAGGCAGGCAGGCAGGCAGTCATATCTGTTTCTTTCATCATAATGTAACACCAAAGATTGATATAAAATGTTTGTAAATGCAAACACCAAAAGGTGCAGAATTGTGATTTTGGCATATGTTGACAATTTATAGCTCTTAATCAATGTCACTGTACAAGATCACTTAATCAATGTCATTATACAAAAGTGCCATTCAGAAGAACATTGTTTTGACATATTATATTGTATTCATGCAATCCTTCTTTAATTAATATGTTTTAAAGTTTATAAAATAGAACATGCAGCATCAAAATTATTTATTGCTAATCACACACAATAGAAGGCAAGTTAATATTTACTTTTTTAAATTATTTTCACATGCTAAAAAAAAATGAAAGAAATGAAAAAAAAATAAAAGGAAAATATCTGAAACTCTCTTGGATTGATAATTGCAAAAAATTTTATGCACGAAATCTCAGCAAATTTTCAAATATTTATAAAACTAATCTTTAAAATTCATACTACAGTAAACTTGCTACTAGAACAATAACCTTAATAATGTGTTGTCTTTTACAAATATTTTGTTGCGACATACAAATAATACTACAGTTTCATATATAATTTCACTAAAACGATTTACATATATACAAAATTTGTAACAATATCAATTATTAAATGCAAATGAGCTTTCCAGATATGACAGCACATATCTTTTAAATACAACTGCTTCTTAAGCAACAGCTTATGAACACAATATAGCAGCTATCAGCTCTGTTTAAAAGTCTGCAATCTAACTATAAAAGCAAGCATGTTATCAACACAAAAGAACTTTTTTTTTTGGACAAAAGGTTCTTTTTAAAGATTAATCTAATTTACAGCTGCTTAGAAACAAAAATTAAACCTTTATAGATGTCAAACTTAAAAGACAACAAACTGGAAGGTTTTCATACTATGCAGAGACACTATTTCAAAAGAAATACACATAGATAAATTTCGGTACTTACGTACTATGACGACTACCTTGGCGACATTTGGAGATAAAAATCTTCATTGGCATTTTTTAGTTTATGTTTATAAATTAAATAAAAGAACTTCATCAAAGCAAATTAATTTAAATTCTTTTAAAAATGCAAGCCCCAATTATAAAAGAACAAAAACTTAAAATACTAAAATCCCGAATATATATATATATATATATAATGTTTCATAACAGTAAATTTTATTTAATTATTTATTAAATTTAAACAATTCTTTGCGCCATTGCTGCAAGGAATGAAATTTAAATTATAGTAATGTAAATTTAAATTATAGTAATGTATAGTTATTATATTGCCCTTGAATACATGAATGACGAAACACGAATTGAATGATTGGGGAGCTAGGTTTGGAGGCAACTTCCCCTTGATAAGTCTGTCTCCGGCCTACTCAACAATCATTCATATATGCATTTTAATAAAATTTAGTTTCATTTTTATTAATTAGTAGAATTTTTTTCAAGTTTTGGTTAAACTTGATTTTAAAATGCAAGCCCCAATTATAAAAGAACAAAAACTTAAAATACTAAAATCCCGAATATATATAAAAAAAGATATACCAAATACGAATAGAAAAAATTAATCTTTTTTATTTTTACTACTGTAAATGATAATTAACAATTATTAAACTTACTTCTGAATAAGCTTCAGTGAAAGTTACATAAATAAATTATATTTTTGATACATAATATGCGTACAAATTTTTAAAAAATTGAGAGGCATTTAGTGTTAACTTTAAATAACAGATGGCAGCACAATATAGTTAACTTACTTAAAACTGGTTAAAAGAAAATATTGACGTTAATGATAAGGAAAATGGCGGGAAATAGCTTTCAAAATAGCATCAAAAGGCTTTTCTTCCTTAAATGCGGGACTAGTGCGAGATAATACTCTTTATTTCAGCACCCTATATAACCTATATTAGGGTTAACCTTTTTTTATAGCCGCCCAACCGGTATAGTGGTTAGCGTCGCCGACTGCCGTGCCGAAGGGCTCAGGTTCAAATCCCGCTTATAACCAATGTTAGGCTTAACCTGTGTAACATACAAAGGTCGCCGGATTTGGCGAGATATCTAGGTAGTCGTCATAATACGTAAGTACCTAAATTTCATTTAAAATTATTTGGTAATGAATGATTCTGATGTAATTCAATGAACACATTAGCATTTAATTTGTTACTCTACATAACATTTTCTCCATAATTTCATTATATAATGCACTTTTTTCTTAATTTTATACTAATGAAATTCTGAATAAGAAAAGCTTTAATTTCTTTAAACTTCAGTCAAAATTAAATTTGTAATCAATATGTATACAATCATCTAGGTAAACCGAGTAATATATTATATAAAGGTTTAAAACAAAATCAAACAAATATTGCCTACTAAACACCAGTTAAGTTCTGCAAATTTGTATTAATGATTAGAATAGCTTAGATCATATGCAAATCTAAACAGAAAAATTATGCCCAAAATTATAAGAAACAAAATATAAAATCTGCATGGTTTATGTTTCACAAAGAGATAAAAATGCAGCGCTTTTCTTACAGATAAAATTTTGAAATTTTGTCATCAAATTTTTTTTTCCAAGCTTTTTTTTTTTTTTTTTTTTTTTTTTTTGTTCACCACTTTTTATTAAACAATAGTTCTGGAGCTGAATTGAAAGAGATTATTTAAATTCAAATAAACCAAGAACTTATGCAATTTACCAGGGAAAGGAGAGATAACACAAAAAACTGAAAGTTTCATAGTTCCACCAGGAGAATTTGAAGCTGTGTATTTCGTAACATTTTGCAAGTAAGAATATCCTAAAATCCTTGGTTTTCTTATAAAACTAATATCAAGCTGAATTTCAGATACTTTGAACTTCAAATTCACACTATTCTTTTCCAAGTTCATTCAAAGTTACTTTCAATAGCGTAATGAAGATGCACAATGTTCTTTAAATATATTTATTTAGATCATTACCTGCATGACAATCTGTCAAATAGACTACTAAAGGTGGAAGCAGAACTTCAGCAGTGAGTAAAGCAACAATTAATACAAGACCAATTTGCTCATTTATTCTACCCTATGGGAAAAAAAGACCACATTGTTAGTACAAAAGAAATTTAATAAAACACAAGCTACATGACTAGAAATATTCTTTAAAATACAAAAGTTAATAAAAACTGTATTCACTTTAACCCTATGAAGGCCAAAATGCCCAAGATGACCTTTCATTCAAATGATCACAGCTGCCCGAATTGAGATTGCAATGTTGTTTTTTTTCCTTTCTCTAAGGTATGTAGTACCAGGTACAGTTTCCCCAAATCCATTATATCAGTTTATTGCAGAAAGCTTGTTCTAAAAGGCAAATGGAAGCTTCTTTGTTAGAAAGTAGAAAGCATGTTATTTGAAATCTTCACACCTCTTTGTGCATTAAGGATGGGGAGGGGAGGAAACGGACAGAAAAGGTAATGAACAGGGCGTGAGTTTCAGTATTTTAATCATACAGGTTAGCGAAGGCTTCAGTTTTCTAAGGGTTAAATATAGGTTCCTTTTTTTGTTAACAGAGCACATTGCGCAGCAAATATATGAAACAGTATGTACAAATGTATGAACTAGTATGTAGAACAAATGTATGAAAACTAATGTGAAATTTAATAAAAGACAGGAATGACAATTCTAACAGTAATAGCTTCATTAAAAGAACTATTTTACTAAATTCAACACAAACAAATACGGAAATCCACAAATAAAAATGCACATATTTACCCCAACAGACATTGCACAGTGACTGTGGTTTCTCAAATAAAGTCTCAGAGCATGAATGATACATTAATTTCAGAAGAATTTAATAATAGCTATTCAAGGCATCTCGTAATTGCCAAAGCATATAATTCATATTACATTTCTTTCTTTAAAAGAAAAAGAAAAATCAACTCAGAAGCAACTGAAAATCTTCGAGGGAAAATTATCAGATTATTATCAGGTATTCATGATGTAAGATAGATTACCACATTTGGTACTCTGGCGTACAATAATAGCTTACAACCTATTAACCTAAATACACTGACTACCTATAAGTATTTGGACACCTGTGATAGAAAAGAAAAACTAACTTTATTCAAAATCAATAGTTGGTAGAGCCTCCACGAGAGGTAATTACAGTGTGGACCCTCCGGGGCATACTTTCCACAACTCTTTGCATGACAGCTAGTGATATTTTCTTCCGCTCGGCTCGGAGAAGACATAGAAGTTCCTTCACCGATTTTGCACGGGTAGTGCACCCCTGAATTCGGCGATGCAACTCGTCCCAGAGGTTCTCGATAGGGTTCAGGTCTGGACCCTGGGCAGGCCAGTCCATTCGATGAACTCCATTGGCACTATACCAAGCCTTGGTTAACGTCGAAACATGACAACCGGCATTGTCGTCCTGAAAGTAACAGGTGTCCAACCCGTAAAACTGCCACAACATAGGAAGCACATTGCCATCCAAAATAATGCAGTATGCATTGGAGTTGAGCTTACCATGAATGGAGACCAAGGGTTCCAGCCAAGAGACACACCCCCAGGCCATAATTCCACCTCTGCCGAACTTGACTGTTGGCACAATGCATTCTGGCAGGAGACGTTCTCCAGGTAGGCGCTAGACCCAGACCCTGCCATCCGAACGGTAAAGGGTGAACCTTGATTCGTCACTCAAAAGAACCCGTTTCCACTGATCTACGGTCCAATTTCGATGTGCTTTGCACCGCATTAACCAAGCAGCGCGGTTGGACTTTGTGATCAAAGGCTGCACGACTATGAAAACCAAGCAGAAGTGCTTCCTTATGGATGGTATTCATTGAAACAATACTCCCGGATGCCTGTTGAAACTCCTCGCGGATGAGGGCCATCGGTTGGTTGCGGTTCTTCCGAATTTCTCTGGACAGCACTCGTCAGTCTCTATCTCCCAGTTTCGTTGGTCTGCTGACTCTGGGCACATTCCGACAATCACCGCTCACCTTCCACTTCTTAATCACATAGGCCACTGTCGATTTTGGGTACTTCAGATCACTAGATATGTCCCTTAAGGATCGGCCACATTTGTGATACCCGATAATTATACCTTTCTCGAAATCAGAGAACGCCGAACTGCGAGGCATCTTGCATGCGACTAAAACCGATGCTGTTTCCTACACGATATATACTGGCGGAGTCCGTGACGTACCTTAGGACCTCAGATATCATCATTTGCATAGGTGTCCAAATACTTATTGGTAGTCAGTGTATATCATATTTAACATTCATAAATGCATTAAAAATCTAAAATATATCATAGAAATAAATCTACGAATAATCAGAAAGAATTAAAATTCACTTACACAAATACTCCCCTAAAAAAGAGAGAGAAACATAAATACATGTTTCTGTTTCAATTAAAAACAGCTAAAGTAATCGATATGATCTAGCACAACATTTGCTTTCCAAACAATGAAAAATGAAAAATATGAAATAATACGCATAAATTATGAAGGTACTTACATATTAACACAACCACCTTGGTGTAATTTGGCGAATTTTTTAGATAAGAAAAAGTAAAAGTTACTTTCCATGTGGAAGTTGGTGGTTTTTGCACCCCCCCCCTTTTTTTTTTAAAGAATGATTTTCAAACTATCAATATTTATCATAAGTTGGTAAACAATGTCAACATATGAAAAGAAAACATACTTCAGCAATTTAAAATACAAATTTGAATTACTAATATATTAAAAATGTTATTAAATTAAAATTTAATATATTAAAAATTATTAATATGCAAATCAAAAGTTTCAAAGAAATTGCACAGGGAAAAAAATCATACTCCAGTAAGGTAATAAACCAAAGCACAGCAAACCTAATATAAACATATGACGACTTTACCATTACAGGCTACAACTACACACTTTTACTCAATTCTCTAGATACCAGAATCATCAAAAATATCCCTCTTACATTTGAAATAAGTAAACAGAGCAAAGGTAATTTCAGACAAGTCCTACAAGAAGAATGGAACAAAGTAATCTTAATATTTTAAATAAAAAATTGGCACTGATTATTTAAAATGCTTCATTTATTTTTTTAGTTTCAAGTTCTTAATTTCAACCTCAGTATATATCTGCTCTGAAATACATCCAATTTAATATCTATCCTGTTTGGATGCAAAAATTTTGTTTGATACACAATATTTGTGTGGAATGCAACTTGAGGAGTTCAACGAATCATAAATGATGCGCTATACTTGTTTATCCCTTTCAAGATAATGCTATGACTGCCCATGAACATCAGTATGCCTGCTACTACTAATTAGTACACAATCTGCATTCTAGATTTCCAAGGGATTTTGTGTTCTTTTACATAAATTTTTTTGTAAATTCATTAACCATGAGTGTTAGGAAAGTTAATCAGAAGAGTCAAGCAACAAAGAAAATTGTTCAAATCAACATGCAGATGAAAAAAGTATGAAGATGGCACGCATATCCAGAACTTGCCGTATGGTAAGAATGACAAAATCCTTAATTGTGAAAAACAAAAATGCTATTAATTTGGCTAACGTTGTGAAGCAGATGGAAAAATGCTTTTTGATCAGGATAGCAGAAACATATTTATGTACAATATCATGTGCAGAGCTTCATTTATCTACACTATATATTTCACCCACTGCATCTGTATTTTAGTATTCAGCAGTGTTATTATAAAAACAATTAAGAATTTTTCATAAAAACTAATTAATTACAGAGGCTGTTCGCACATTTTTTTAGACAATGTATATTGTATTCACAAAACTAAATTACATAAAATTCTTGTGTTTTAAATGTTCTATTTGACATCCGTTATTCTAAAATATCTTTCGACACCGCAATTTCCAGGATAACAACGCCTTTTGAAGTGTCAGAAGAGGTATTCTATCCCATTCATCCCGAACAGCTTTCCAGAGTCCTGTTAAGGTTTTGGGACAACGTTTGGATAATGCAGTTTTTAAATGTTCAAAAGCACAAAAATCCACAGGTGACACATCGGGAGATTTAGTAGGGATATCAGTGAAGGGTATGGCCTTGATACCAGTTTTTTGTTTCATTTCTTTTAGGAAATTTACAGTGGATTTTGATGTGTGACTGCTAGCTTTGTCCTGATGGAGTCTCACACATGGATGGCACTGTGGTAGCGATGGTATTTCATTCAGAAAAATTGGCAATAAAATATGTTCCTGATATTATTTGGAGTTAATCTTGACATTTTTTGCCCTCTCTTTATTTTTAACTTGCCATTATAAGAAAAAACAGCAACAATCATGAATCCCTTAGAAAAACTTTCTTTTGATTCTTTGAACCATGTACTTAATTTTTTTTCTCCCCTTTTATGGTAATAAATGGCTCTTTTTTTGTTACAATCATTTAAATACACCCATGCTTCATCTATTGTGACAATTATTTTCCATTTTTCTTTGGATAAGTGTTTCTCATATAGAATTCTGCAGCGTGTCCTGCGTTGAGTGATATGCTTTGGAAGAAGACGATGCACATCGCGTTTTTTCGCTTTCTCAAGATTTAAATCAACGTTTATCATTTTGTTTACAGGGAATACCGAGCATTTTAATGATTTTGCAACTGTCCTTTGACTAGGGGGATTTTCTTTTAACATTAAACAACATACCTTTGCAATAGTCGAAGATGTCCGTTTTTTCCTTGGATACTTGTTTGGAATTTATGTCCCACTTAAGGCTCCAATTTGACGTTTTTTTTTCCTTTCTTGTTGATGATATTACCTATCGACGCTTTAGATATCACAAAACCATGACTCTCACATCATTTTGGATAACGGAGTATGGATATTTCTCTTCGGAAAGAGCGTAAATTTAGCCTTCGAAGCATTGCTTTGTTAAATTCGCCATTTTGAATAAAAACAAAACTTTCAAGCCACAGACGATAATTTTGACTTTAAAAAACATAGTATAATTGCAATTACTTCTTTTGCAGCAAACGATTTTTTATTACGGCTTACCAAAATCGTCTAAAAAATGTGCGAACAGCCTCTGTATATGTCTCTTCTTATTGGAAAAGTGCATTTGGAACAGATTAATGACAGAAACCAAGGTATGACTCTAATTGAAATAACTGAAATCAGATCCTGAAATAAAAAGACTGATTTCATTTAATCAGAACTGATTATTTCTGTTGAAAGCAACATTTATCTCGAAAAACCTTGACATGACACTCAGCTTTTGGAGAGCAAACATATCTGTTCCTTTTTTTGAACTGAAACACTTGACAATTCTGAGCAAACTCCTAGAATATAGTGCACCATAATTGATCTTAAAATAAAAAAAAAAAAAAAAAAAAAAAAGACTACCACAGAGAAAACTCTGTTGAAAACTACAGAGAGAAACAAAATCATAATATTAAATTGGAGAATACAAATATTTAAGTCACATTTTATGACACATAGACTCATACAGATGCAGTCACTTACCTTCGAAAGCAATTTTTCTATACCTAATGATAACAGTGGAACAACAGTCAATCCTAAAATTTAAAAAAAAAAAAAAATCAAATTTTATAAATTACAGAATTTAAATATACTGTTTACTCGATAATAAAATAAAGAGAATCCTGGAGAAGAATGAGTTATATTTGAGAATTTTTTTAATTAATATTACAATTGATATAAAATCTAAACTTGGAACTTCTTAACTATTCTTTTTTTTGGGGGGGTGCAGTGTAAAATTCACGTTTGAGCTGCCTCAAAAATTTGCTCCAATTTCTTTCATATATGCGCATACTACTTTTTAGAAATTGACTTTGCTAGTAAAGGTAACTTTTCTTGAATCCAATCAGCATTCCAAGTCAGTATTATTTGATCTAGATACAAAATCAATTTTCTGTTGTTCAAATACTTATCATCTTTCATATAATAACTGCAGCTAAATCCTATCAAAATAAAATATCTTCGTTTTGATGATATTGTCTGATGAAATGAATTTCATTTTTCAGTTGTAATCATTTAAAACTGCTTAAAGTTCCATGAAAACAGACTGGTTTAAAAAAAAAATTGCTATCTTCATGCATAGTGTTCTACCACTACTTTTCTTGTGAACTTTTGATTATGCATAAATACACAAATCAGTGTTAGAGAATGCTGAAAAATGCATATGTGCACGATTCAGCATCAGGGAATGTGCATAATAGCACAAATCAGTATTTGGGAATGCTAAATGTACAGTATTTCTTTGAATAACCCATAATATATGATAAAACGTTAATTCTTGACCTTGCTTCTTGAGGGATAAAACTGACAGTTGTTGAAAAAGATATAGAACTTGTAAGAGTTCTTCAAGGAGTTGACATACTCGAAAGCATTTTGACCAGAAAAACTGAGGTACTTATATTGGAGTTTCAGTTGTAGAGACCTTATTACTAGGTTGGACAATTTTAGAACTAGGCAAGAAAAAGCAAATTGTTCATATGGTCCTGTTAAACCTCCAAAATAATGAGTTGCCGAAGACATGGGAATTACAGATCCTGCAGAAAGAAAAAATAAGATCCTTCTTGAAGCAGAAACTCTGATCCATTTCAAGAAAACCTTAAGGGTATGTAAAAATCAGTGTTACAAAGTAGCTTTGCCATAGCTAGCTGGATATCCTGCTCTTTATGAGAAGTACAATACAACAGAATTACAACTTTGCATGGTAAAAAAATGTTTGTTAAATGAAAATAATTTTGAAGCCCACAATGTTGTAATCTAACAGTGGGAATTAGAAAGCATCATAGAAACTGTTTACATGGAGCAGCTGTCGAAGCTTAGTCATTATCTTCCCTCAGAGGCCTGTTATCAAGCCATCCAGTAGTACCACAAAGGTTTGCCCAGTGTTGGCACTTCTTTAAAGCAATCTGGATATGCTTCCAAAAACAAGTGTTTTAATGTTGGACCAAGTCTGAGACATCAGATACCACCACTACTGTTGAGATTCCATTTAGGTACCTCAGGGGTATTTGCTGACAAAAAAAACAGGCTTTTCTGCAAGCAGGTTTAAGGACAAAAGACAGATATGCACTAAGATTCTTGTGGTGGGAAGATGCTGAACACACCAAGACTAAGATTTACAGACACTGCTGAGTGGCTTTTGTCATCTCTTCCAGTTCTTTTCTTGTTAACCCTTTCAGGACCAGCCTCGCGTATACATGATGGAATGATTCCACTCTTATCAGCCCAGCGTCACGTATACACGCAGAGCTCCGATCAATTTCTTCAGCGTCATGTATACATAACTAGAAAATGGAACAATTTTTTAAAATTTTTAAATGCCACTAGATGGTGCTAAATGGTAACGGTTTTCACGTCACTTACGCCATGTCACTTTTGACCTTCATGTATCAATTTCTGTTCTGTGCTTCTGGTTTTGATAGATTTATTGGTGTAAATAAACTGGAAATCACAGCTCTTTAAGTTAAAGGGACACCGGAGTGTTCGTTTATTTCGTTAGGAATTCTGTTTTTTTGGCTGGCTTCGTTTTTATTCTCTCTCTTGAAATAATCCTTTCCCATCTACACTTTCCATAATTTAAAAGGATTTGGGATAAGCATTAAAAACTTGAAATAGCATTCATTTGAATTCAAATATTTTTTGTCTAATTATACTAAGAAAATAAACCTCAACATTTACAAGTTTTAATAATATGCTTCAAGTATTAAATTTCATTTGTATCTTTTAATAAAAAGCATACTTTTAACAACTGCATTCTTAAATTTCATTTGCATTAAAATAAAGACTTTTAATTTTTCTTTAAACAAAAATTTTTAATATTTAGTATTTCTTTTGAGACTTCTTCTTAGTATTCTTATATGAAAAATTCAGGACATTTAGCAACCATTCCAGGTACAGATTTGGTGAAATTGATTTGGATTCATCTCTCCTTTACTAACAAATAACTTGAACTACTAACATACAATAATTAAAGTTCTATTACAATGAGTTAAAACTTATTATCTCAGTAAGTTAAAACTTACTGACAAATAAAGAAATGATATATTTTACCTAATAATATCAGAATTGAAGGGGATTCTGAGGGTTTGTTTAAAAATACTGTGAACCACTGAACAGGATCAATCAGTATCCCATACCTAAAAAAGCACATTAACAATAAATAATTCAGTCTAAGAAGCATATATTAAAACTTATTTATATAAAGTCAAACCTACGCTTACTTAATAATGTTTTCTAAGGCAACACGGGCATTGGAAAGAACCTATAAAATAAATTAATATTACAAAAAAACAACTATAGTATACTTTATCAAGTACAGCGAAAAATTTTTTTCAGGGGATCAATTTTGTCAAATTTGAAATCAGAACATCAATAAAACATACTAATTATTACTTTATTAAAATAAATAATTAATTTAAATTTCAAAAAATTATAACATGATTTAACATATGCACACATATATATGTAAAATATAAAGATGGCTTTGCTCTACATGAACAGGCAACCTCTAATTAACTTTCTGCAATTTCAGGATCTTCCCCCTAGACCAATACTTTTAAGAACATTCTGGCATGTTATATAACTACCACTATAAATATGGAGTGACACCATTTTTTGGTCAGGCTGCTTCCTGCCATCGCTGCCGTAAGGCACTGCACTGCTCTGTCTATTCTTCTTCACTTTGTTAGGATAAATTATAATCCAGAAATCTTACATTTAATATTATTTAATTCAAATCATTATTGGATATGTAGTTTTGGAGAATTTTATCTAAGGGAAAAAATGATCTGCCATTTGAACTGAATAAAGGTATGGAGCTTTAAATTTTTCTGTGTCATCATTTGTTGCATTCCATTCAGCCCAAACAAGCAACACCCGGAATCTGATGTGACTAAATTGCCCAGCTTCATCATTCCTGTGCCTATCTTCAAAATTATCACATATATATATACATATAGGTAAGAAAAATAAAGAATGTTTAAAAGATTAAATTAGTAACATAAATTTCCCTTCTCAATTCTAAAAATAGTAACTTCTCTCTGCACTGCATCATTTCTAGATTAATCCATGTCATATGACTCTTACATAATTCTAGTGATGTAAATGGAACTAAAACTTGAATAGCCAATAGTAATTTTATAGCAATATTAACTATCCAATCAAAATGCATTGTAAACCAAAACTAACTCAGCCTGAATTAAGATTTCACCCTGGATGTAACACTTGCTCACTACTCTTCAGCCTAGTTGGATTGCTGTCTGCTGCTTTCTTCTAGCTGCAAAAATGTAAACCTCTTAAAATATGCACAAATAATGTACCAAGTTGTTTGTGGCCGCAATATGTTTACTGAAAATTAAATGAAGCTTTAATTTTGGCCTTGACTGCCAAATTTTTTATTCAGTGTGGATAGGCATCTCAGCATTCTACGCCATCAAAATTCCTGTTCGTCATTTGACTTCTAAATTTGTGTTTATTATTATATATGTTACTGTGAAAGACCAAAATCGGAGAATGTCGACTTTCACCGGAAAATGTCAACATTCACCAAATACATCGGTGAAAGATCGAATATAACATTGCATTCTTGTACATTCGGACCCTCACCGGTGTATGTCGACAATCACAGATATGCTCTGGTGTAGGTCGAAAAGAGAAGATTAGACAAAGAGGCGACTGGCTGTTTCCCATAAATGCAGTTGTAAAAAGCAAGATTCTTTGTGCAATTCAAAGTGTCTTGATAGTTTAAGTTGTTGCAATAAATGAGATTTGAATCACATAATTTAGTAAGTTTTTTATTACTATTATTTTATTTTCTCATTTAGAACGTACTGTATAATTAAGTAAGTTTTTAACTTCTATTATTTTCCTTTCTCATTTTGAATGTACTATGTGTTTTAAGTTATGTTATTAAAATCTTATTTTAAATCTTAAGTGCGATTTTTTGCGACTGAATTACGGAGAAGAAAATATAATATTATTATATGTTGAACATTCACCGGTGTAAGTCAGAAATAAGAGTATTTGGAAAATATTTCGGACATACACCAAGCGACTATGTGAATGTTGACATTCACCGGTGAAAGTCGACATTCTCCAGATTTCGGTGTTTCACCGTAACATATATAATAATTCATGGTTTTAATTGAATTTCTGTTCCTAGAAGATGGTATATGAAAAAGTTTTCTAATAATAAATTATATATATGTATACATGTAATGGTGTAGAAATTTTGATTGCATAGATACTGATCCCTAATGAACAGCAAATTTGGCAGGCAAGGCACTTTAAATATTCATTTTTATTCCAACTGACACTTGTGTCCATAATTCACCAAATCACTTGGCATAATCATGCCAAATTAAAAGCATTTACATTTTTGATAGCTTTGTGGTAAGAAGAGAAGCAGCAAGAATACTAAGGCTATTGGAAAGTTATAATTATGAGTTCCATATATTATATCTTACATATCTAGAAATGTTCTAGCTAAGGGAGACTAGAATTCTATTCAAAGACAAGCCTTAAAACATTAAATTTATTTTGTAATGACATTCTGTACAAATCAATATAAGATTCAGAAGTGTTTCTAAATATTTCCTTATAGTTCTGTTCTGAACACGAAGAAACAATTCCACTCTTATTCTAAACACAGAAACTTGTATCTCATTAATATACATTTTTTACTTTCTAATTATCCACAGTTCTACTGAAACATCACAAACTCATTGACAACTTCAGAAAGCATTCATGAACTCATTGTCAATTAATTTTTTACCATGTTAATACATAAATGGCAACAGCCATTTTCAAAATTACAGCTCACTAAGAATTCCACATAAGAGCAGTCACTCAATATAATTTTAAAAGTAAGAAACATCGGTAATAAAACACTTACTTTTACAAAAAAAACCTTTTTTTTTTTTTTTTTTCACACCAATGTTCTTTCCATGTGCAAAGTGATCTGTTTTCACTGGAAAAAAAAAATCACAGAATTGCCCAAATTCAGCATCATGCAACTGCAGCCTTGTACAATAGCCAAACCAGATGTGTTGCACACAGACCTGGGTTGCCACATGATTTGTTTTGATGACATCATGGGCTTCAACATAACAATTTTGGCAACATACTGCTTCGCCTTATGAATACTTTTTGGTGAAGGTGCAAATTTTAATTTTATTCATTTAAAGACAAAACTAATATTAAAGCAGATATAATAGTTAAATTCATGACCCACATATTTTAACAAAGCACAGGGAGGAGGACTGTTTAATTAAAGTACTTTTTAAATAATTCTTGAAAGGCAAACTAATAAAATAAAAAACAGCACTAGAATACTCTAAAAAATTAAAGAAAATAAAAACTTACCAGTAACACAATACATAGATTCAGAACACCTCTGTAATTTGTATATCCACTTGAGGAACTAAGTAAGGAGTCCCTCTGCTTGTGAATACTAAACAAAATAATATGTAGTTATATAAAGAATTAAACAACCCAAATGCAAAAATGCAATAGACAATTATTTTAAAGCACTAATTTTTTAAAGCATGAGTGCAATACTTTAACATAAAATATGATGAATGATTTCACTAAAATTTAAACTAAGTTCTTAAAATGAAAACAAAACTGGGTACTTTTAAATTATGCATCTCTCATGCTTTTTGACAGCTGTGAAAGAGAAGCAAAATACACACCCAGACCCAAAGATAATGCCATATGGAGACAAAACTATTTGTATGTATGTGTGCATTTAATTTAACACATTGAATTGCATACACTCATGTCCATAAATTAAGGATAATTCGGAGTCATGTGGCAATCGAACTCTAAAATAAATATATCACCTGTAAAATCACTACACACATCTTCAAGAATCATATGCAAATTTCAGGAAGTAACCAGATGACACTGATGGTACGTCACAATGACGAGAGTGTAAGAGAGTGATATATAAGGAATACAGACAAAGAAGTAAAATTGTTCGCAGGTGCTTTATAATATTTCAGTGCAATAACCGAATAGTTATGACACAAAGGACGCATTTGGATGATTTTTTACGTGGTAGAATTATCGGCCGTCTGAAATGTGGACGTACCTAACTGGAAGTATCAGACGAACTTGGAATTGCCCAAAGTGTCATCTCCAGGCTTTGGCAACAATTCCAAGATGATGGTAATGTGAGTAGACGTTACAGCACAGGTCACCCCAGAGTTACAACGCCGAATGAGGACTGGTATTTGGCAGTTACTGCCAAAAGAAAAAGGCCGAGCACAGCCTCAGACCTGTCTCGTCGGCTCTCTTCAGCCACTGGTACCACAATTTCAAGGCAGACCATGTACAGACGCTTAGGGCAGGTTGGTCTATATGCTCGTAGACCTGTCAGATGCGTTCCACTTACTGCAACTCACTGTCGCCTGCAGTTAGCCTGGAGTAGAGAGCATGCATTGTGGACACCGCAACAGTGGGCTTGTGTGATGTTTTCCGACAAGGCCAGTTTTAGTTTACAGTCTGATTCTCGTCAGAATTTCATATGGAGAGCTCCAGGTACCCGTTACCGCCAAGAAAACGTCATTGAATAACACCGTTACGGTGGTGCAGGAGTGCTCGTTTGGGGTGGAATTATTCTGGGTTCCAGAACTGACCTGCATGTTCAAATTGGAACCATGACAAGCCAAATCTATCGGGACGTCATTCTGGAACAACATGTACGTTTGTTTCAGGGCGCCATGGGCGCACAATTTGTGTTAATGGATGACAATGCCTGTCCTCACCGTGCAAACATCGTAAGCGAATGCCTTCAATCGGAGGATATCACCCGTATGGACTGGCCAGCATTCTCACCGGACTTGAATCTGGTAGAGCATGTGTGGGACATGCTTGGCCGACGAGTTCCAGCCTGTCAACCTCCTCCTACATGTCTACCGGAACTTGGGAGAGCATTGCTTTTTCAGTGGTGTAATATCCCCCAAGATCAGATCGATAATTTGATACTCAGCATGCTTAGGCGTTGTACGAACTGTATTGCATCGTCTGGGAGACGTACAATGTATTAACAATCATAACAACCACGTAATATTGGTTTTTTGCAAATAGGTTTTCTTTGTAATTTGCTCCTGGGAGAAAAAAATCGCTAATTTTCTTAATAATATCAAATATATAGCATCTTTTTTTGCTCTTTACCTTTTGTTTAATAAATAAGCTTTACAAATAAGTCAAATTTGTTTTGCTTCTAACTCTTCCTTTGCCTGATTTTGCATTATCCTTAATTTATGGACATGTGTGCATTTACAAGTAAAAATTCTGCCCAAGTGCATGGCAGAAAAGTAAGTACCCAAAATTGACTTACTAGTGGCACATATGCACATGTGCGCACACAAACATACATATATGTACGTATGTATTAATTACAACACATTTTTTTAAAAAACAAGATATAAACATGCCTAGTATTTTTGCGCATTAAGCTGCTATAAAATATTAGTAAAGATAAGAAACTTAGAACTACTTTTTCACAAAAATGAAAATTTAAATTCATAATTAATAAATTTCAAATAATCCTATAAATGCAACAAACAATTTTTAAAATTGTTAAAACCAGAACTTTAAAATAAGCATTACCCCAATTCAAAAAATTCTATGAAATTTACAGAAAAAAGAATACAAAAGAAGAGGAATTCAATGCCACTTCACCAGGGTAAAGGAACATTGAAACTAATTGAAATTTCTCTTCTACAAAAATCCTTGCTTTTCTGTATACAGAATTAGCTGATGAACCATTTCAATGTATTTTAATTATAATAGTTCACCCGGAAATTCTGGCACTTCCCCAAAGCAAGGAAAAAAACAAAGTAAATTCTAAGTAGAATCTTGTACCTTAAATAAAGAAAATTCTATTTATTTAAAGAATTGAAAACGAAAGTGAAATCGCAAAATACTTCAGTGAAAAATATAAATCAAAATGTTACCTTTAAACATATAGCAAATAATCCAATGAATTTAAAATGTTAGTAAAATTATAAAACTTAGGTGAAAAGATGTAATTAAAACTCACAATAAGTAATTAAAAACTTCAAGCATTTTCATTAGACTATAATCGAAACTAGGAAATTTTTGTTAACAGTAGTTACATACAGGTTTGCCATTTTGGCTTCACTGACAAAATTAAAAAAACCTTGGTGAGAAAATAATCACTCAAAATGCTAAGTACCAAATTTTTTAGGTGCTCCTACAGCTCGGCCACCAAATCACTGGATCTCTCCTGTGGGCTATATGAAAAGTCTAACCTACAAATGCAACCCACTGAAACAAATATGGATCTAATCGTCAGGTTCATCGTTCTTAACAGCAATACACAGGAAATGACTGATGTCTTCATAAATGTGCATCATTCCCTAGCATGCAGGTATGAAGCCTACGTTACAGCAGGCGGAAAGTCCTTTGAGTAAATTTTTTGAGCATGTACATCAATTACATTCCTGTTGATAAAATGTTTTCTGAAGCATCTCCTCTAATTCTTGTGTTAATCCTTTAAATGTGACAGTGGAAAACTACCCCTTAAATTCTCACTGCTTGCATTCCAACCATACATTCTTATGACAAATATTGCTCGTATAGCTGCCTTCTATCACCTCCCAAAGTTTTGCCCTCTTGTTCAGATTCACCCTGTATGTATATATATACACATACAGGGTGAATCTGATATATATAGTAAAATCTCAACTATTCAGAAAGCTCAAGAAATGCCAAATTCAGGAAAAATTAGCATATAAAAAATGCAACAAATGGTAGAAAAGCGAAATGAATGGAAGAAAAAATTTCCAGTCTAAAATTACAAAAAGAGTTATTTTATTTGTTATCAGTTTGAATATCAAACACCTAAATTTAAATTGTGCAATATTTCAAAAGTAATAAGGGCATTTCAGGCATAAAAGCCAAAATAAAATATCATATTCAATCACAAAACTCTGTCGATCAACAAAAGTAGCGTATATCTCACAAAACTGGTACCAGTCATTCCAGCAGAATTTTGAAAGAACAGATTGCACTCAGTTACAGGCATTATATATTTAAAAAAAAAAACTGAAATTGCTTGTCATAATTTTTTCCATCACACAACCAATGTGATGCTATTCCTTTGAAGATAAAACTAAACTCAGTGGCGCAACTACGATAGTGGGCCACAGAATGCGGCCTTTTTCTGCTTTCTTGATCTTTAGACCCCAGCATGCATCAGCATTTGTTCTGAATAAGTGGTCACCTTGTTGCAAGACTCCTGGTGTTTAGTCCCCAAGCGAACTTGATACTCATTTTATCGACCCACTTAAGGGATGAAAGGCCCATTGAAAATAAGCCTGAAATCTTAATAATTTTTTTCAAAACGGGACTGAGAAGATACATAAACAGAAATTAACTTATATCATTTTACACAGACATTTAGCTGACTTAAGAACTACCCAGGTTCACATAAAGAGAAAGCATTATGCTACATTTATCCATTATTAGTCCTAAATCACACCTGTTTAGTGACAGTTTGTGCTTGATTTAAATGGTAATCCTATTCATGCTGAGTTACAAATCTCTTACTTGCTTAATTTTACATTAAAGACAGTTTCTAAAACTTGAAAATATTTCTGTTATATGACCTTTCTGGTTAGTTGATTACTGGACAGTCCAGCTTTTATTGTGTGTGTGTATGTATATCTTCATATCCCCCAGCTTTTTAAGGTATTTATATATTGTCGCAAACCACCCTGGCACAGTTTAGTGAATTTTATGGAAGCAAAGAACAATTATTTTTATGGCAAAAATATATTTAAGGGTGCTCCTCAGTGAAAATTCACGATTTTTGGCACCTGAACGGCTGAAGTAAATATAATCTTGGGGTCGAGGAGGAGTCTTCATCGTCTTTTCAAATCTTTATTATTTACACTTATATTACAAATACTATATACAACCATTCAAATTAAATGTTCTGAAATATTCACATAATATGCACCGATATTATATGCCTGATTTTATCGACAGCCAACATCGCTGCCGTCTAAAGCCATTCTGAATAAGCTAATATTCAGAATGGCTAAGGGCTAATATTCAGAGGGTTGCCGTAATATCTGACTCCCTTCAAGTGCCAGTGAAGATTTTTAATCTTCAACAACGGCAAAGCACAATTTCAAGGCGCACCACAAAACCAAAGTAACAAGTCAAAGAATTGCACAAACTCGGTGTCCATGTACACAACGATCTATTTTCACTTTAAAAAAAATCAGAGAACGGCACAAACTCGGCAATGCGTACTCCCTTGACTTTGTCCATGTACACATCAATCTATTTTCACTTAAAAAAAATTAGGAAAATGATAATGTCATATAATGTTAAAACAAAGTTACTCATCAACAAAACTGAACAAAATTTATAGCCAATTGAAGCTCAATAAACTGCATTTTAAATCACACAATGAAGTAACATAAAAAAGGAAATACATCTTATCACATATACACACTACAAAAAGAAAATATAGATACTAAGATGTACAGCTATAATTTTGCTAAGTCATAAAGCATATATGTAAAAATAAATTAGGCAAATAATAGCACCATTTAGGGACCAAAGCCTTTGTCTGCATGCATGCTTAATTGAATACATTTCATAGTGTGTTTACAGTTAATAAACTTAACAAAGTACATGGCAGATACATAACGGAAAAGTACCATGGTAACGATAATACTCACATGTTGTTTCTTAAGAATACTTTTAATAATTATATTAATATTATATGACAAGTTATACTTCTGAAACTGCTTTCAACAATTCATCAAAAACCTCACTTTTCCTAAGTACTTCCTCCACAAAAATTCTAGAAAAATATGATTAAGGTGATGGCGAGCTGTGTCCCATTGTTCTTTATTATACCACTTGGCTAAACCCCACAATTTTGCCACATTTTGGATGTGAACACTAGTCGTCGAATTTATAAAATAATATTTATGGTTCACAATAAAAAGACTGGGACCAAGTTGCTCCATTTTTATATCCTGTTCAGCAGTCTGAATAGATCATTGATTCATCTTGCACATGTTGAATAATTTTCTTCATAAATGCACCAGTATCTTTATTCAAGATTTGAGCGACAAGGCACTTGGCATCTTCCTGGCATATTCCTACAAAAAATCCACTGTTGTCGGAGTATTCTGCTGCTGCTGCTCTTCTTCAACATTTCCACACATATTATGCAGTTTGACACTCCATTTTGATTAATGTCAGCTCCTTTGCCCAAGAATACATAAATCTAATAACAGTGAAAAGCAATATTCTGGAACCACTGAACCAATTTCTAACTTGGAGGCTGTTCTTTTTATACTTTTTAACACTGCACCTCCAAATGGTTTCATGTTATATCCATTTTCACATACTCATTTGTCAGGTAAAAGACGTCTTTCTTGAAAAAAAGATATGGCATCCACCTCTTTATTTAGTAAACTAAGGATTGTTAACCACATACTCAGAAAAAAGCAAAGAATGTTTTTAATGAATGTTACCATGTGAATATGAAAATAGCAAAAATTAAACACGGTGCTAATATAAGAACATGTGGTGACAGAAAATATGTTAACATTACGCTAATATAAGAATATGTGGCAAGATTTTCATAAGATAGCTCAGTTGATTAGAAATTTAATCTTGAAGCTGCTACAATAAAGGAAGTACCTACATTATAAATGATTCATCACAAAACATGCAGCTTCAGTTAAGATTTATTTAGGATATTACAGAAAAAGGAACTATATAACGAAGTACTCAACCAATAATATGACCAATAATGAATGAAAAAGAACACACTATTTTTCATGCTTCAGTATCTGATTAAAAAAAAAGAGAACAGAAAGAAAGAAAGAGGGGGAAATGAGAGAGGGAGCTTGTTATCAAGTATTTCATATTGATGTGAACAGTTTTATATCGCAGAATGTACATGATGAAGGAATGTTGAAATAATTACAAACTTAGAAATAGTGCACTCTGAAAATAAAATTGCTTTGCACATAAGTTTGACATTTCTTCTCCTGAATTCCTTGGTTTGAAAACATTGGGTAAATTCTTAATTTACCATTCAAGATGAATGACTTTTTAATCTAATTTTTGACTGAAATCATTATTTTTAATGCAATGGTTTATATACTATGATTCCAGAATATTGAAAATACAACAACTAGTACATGAAAATACATTTCAAAATGTGCATCCATTATTTTCATCACAAACAAACCAAAAACAGAATATAAAAATAATATAACACCTATATGAAAGAGATGAGGAGCATAACAGAAACTCAGGGCCAGAGACAGTGCAATCAGAGTAGTTATACTGGACAGCAGAGCTTTTAAAATTTACAGAAATAAACAGCTATAAAATTTAAGAATGGCAAAATTTCTGGAATTTGGAGAAGGCACTAGGCAGCAGAAATTAGGACCAAAATTCTAAAATTTGAGAAGAAGCATGACAGCAGAATTTAGACCCAAAGAGATTGCACCAAGCAGCAATAATACCTAGTACTGACCCTACAAAGACAACAGCAACATTTGTTGCAAAGCTTTATCACCACTCCTTATGTATAGCTTCACAGGCAAATGATATGCCGTAATATGAAAAGGCAGCATCTTTTCTTCACATCATTTAGTTCTTTGTAAGATATATTTCAAAAAAATTCCTTTTAAAATTTTAAAGAATACTTTTTCTTATTTTTTAATTAAGTTTCATAACGTTTTAGGTTTTCTTAAGACCAAAAGTTGTTATTTTGAGGACAAAATAAAATTCTCGAACATTAAACACCCAAGAAAGAACAATACACCTAATAATAAAGACAAAATCAGACTTCAGAATTGTTAGAGAAATTTCAGCTTTAGAATTTTTACGCAAAATTCAACTTTAGAACTAGTTTTCGAGAAATATTAAACGTATTTCAACAGAATATGACGCAATATTTTAATAGATTTCTTTTTTCAACGACGAAAAATATTCTGTTCCTCAAAAAAGACAAAACTTGAGTATGTTTTATCGAAATAAATAATGCAATTCTCTAAAATTAATGTCAATTTACAATTAAGTAACACCTAACTTTGAAAAATACAGCTATCACGTACATCTATTAAATAATTGCAGAGAGTTGCACAAGATGAAACATGAGCTTTACACAAGATATAAATGATCAGTCTAAGAAATGATAATCTAACGGAAATATTACGCATAATAAAATTAAGTTATAAAACATGACTTACGGTTTATCCGGCTGCACAGCACGAATTCTTTTTTCTTTCTGTGATACCCCTTCAACTTGCGTCACGCTTTTCGCTCGACGCATTCTTACTGTACTTTCTTCCCCTATACCCATAGCTAAAATAGAAATTAGATGATTGATATTTTGTTTAGGCTACATATATTTGCTAATAAATATTACGCTAATTTACAGTCTGAAAACTTAATTAAAGTTTTTATAGCAGACCGCTTAAGGGAGGTTGAACGGCACGAGCACGGTCATGAAGTCTGCGTGATAACAGATGTAAACAAACATTTGCCAACGCTAGGTTCACGTGAAATGCACCCCTTCCCTTTCTTTCATCATTAAAACGAAAAATCCTTTATTCGTGAAACAGCCCTTTAAATATACTTTTTAATGTTTTTTAGAAATAAATTATTTATTCAGCGCAATATATATACATTCATTTATAATTTATCAATCTTAAGATTCTGTATATCAGAAGGCAATGGTTTGAGAAGTCTCGAGATAGAGGTAGTTTTGTCCAGAAGACTTCCTTTCGCGCCAGGAAGTTCCTTTACCAGTTTCTTCATTCTTTACTATTTACGTTGAGAGATGAATTATGTTCAGATGCTATCGCGCTTTATTTTGTAAGAATAATAAAACAAGAGTAAGAAATATACCGACAAATAAACAAGAGTAAGAAAAATTTTTAAAGAGAAATTAGCTCGCGTTATTCTGCTATTTTCATTTAAGTGTCTTTGCAGTGTGGCTTCAGGTAAGTGCAGGGTGCAATAAGAACGGACTAGTTTAACAACACTAACATTTATTTCTAACTACTAAGACAGACATAGCAATGAGCTATTTACACAGTTTTTACATTACACCTTAGTCTCGTATCCAGACGTGTCCGGATATAAGAGTACTGATACTCTTGAACTTGAAGTCAGATGCTACATCCCTCCCCACTTATTTAGAGATTCAATCTCTGAGGAGCTTTGCGGATGCGCGAAGATCTTCTAAGTTCTGGCTGGGGCTTCATGTCTTTATCAGGATTCACTGGAAAAACTGGTTAAGTTTTCCTCGGAACTGACGATGTTTCAAGTTTGCACAGCTTCACTTCTTTGTTCGATGTCCTTGTCCGGAGCCCGTAGCTTTACATTGACATCTGAAGTAGTAACCACACTACGTTCATAGATTACCGGTGCAGACGGAACCTCGCTCCCACCCGATCTGATCTGATCGACGTGCCGGCGCAGTAAAGTTCCTTGAACGTCAATGGTATAATGCAGCGCTCCATCTTTATTTGTCACTGTGCCAATTTTCCATCGAGAATTTGCCGATCTATAATCCCGAATGGCAACTTTTCCTCCGATCTCAAAAGTTCTGTCTTTGAAATCATAAGTATCCCTTCGGATGCGTTCTTCCACTCTTCGTCTAAGATTTGGAACAACTAAATCAATCCGAGCTCTAATTTCTCTTTTTAAGAATAACATTGCAGGACTTAACAAGATTATCATATTCGGTGCCTTCTTATAATTCATGAGGAATATGGCAAATTTTTGCTTAATATTTCCTGAATGACCTTGCATTGCACCTAACGCTTGTTTAACGGCGTAAACGTACCGCTCTGCTAGCCCATTACTTGCCGTTTAAATGGAGCACACATTTTGTGTTTAATTCCATTATTTTTCATAAAAGTTTCAAATTCGCCTGATGTGAACTGAGGACCATTGTCCCTCACTACTACAACAGGCAGTCCGTATCTTGAAAAACAGTCTCTCAAACATTCAATTGTCTGAAAGGAATTTGTTGACTTTAAAGGATATACTTCTAGCCATTTAGAATGTGCGTCAACAATAAACAAGAACATTCGTTCAAAAATAGGGCCTGCAAAATCTGTGTGAATACGTTCCCAAGGCGCACTTGGATATTCCCAGTGACGAACCTTTGCCCTTACTGTATCTGATTTAAACTTAATACAATCAACACAGTTTTAGAAACTTCTTCAATATCATGACCTATTCTCTTCTAAAAGACGTAGAATCTGGCGATTGCCTTCAGTTTAACGATTGCTAAATGTCCTTGATGTAACTCTTCGAGAATTTTAACTCAGAGCTTTTTCGGAACAACTACCCTCTGACCATTTGTTATACAGTCATCTTGTAAGGTGTACTCTGCCTCCCTACCTTCCAAACTTTCTCCAGATTTTAATTTCATACAAAAAATACTTAATTCTTCATCAGCTTGTGTTTCCCGAGCTATCTTTCTAGCTGTTACAGGAAGAGTTTCAATTTGGGAGAGTTGGAATATTTCAACATGTACTTAATGCTTAACTTAATGCTTAAATCTTCGGACTTAAGAGGTAGGCGAGACAAGCAGTCAGCATTACCATGTTCTTTGGTATTTTGATACACAATATCAAACTGATATGCCTGCAATATCAGTGCATAATGTAAAAGTCGGGTGGCTGTGAGGATAGGAAGCCCTCTTTTCGACTTGAAAATAACCACTAAAGGTTTATGATCTGTGACCAGAGATAATCGTCTTTCCTTTAGATAGAGATAAAACGTTTTGACAGCCCAAACAATTGACAGTGCTTCTTTATCGATTTGGGCGTATTTCTGCTCTTTGGTAGTCAGTGTCCTGGATGCGAAAGCTATAGGCCTTTCCGTTCCATCGGACAAAACATGTGAGAGCATTGCCCCAAAACCTACCGGAGATGCATCAGTATTTTCCGGATATAAGAGTACCGATACTCTTGAAGTCAGATGCTACACTATCAAGTGTACTTCATTTAATAACATCAAGAGCCTTGAACTTTCCAAAATACGTTAGTACGTTATTTTCATCACAGATTTAGGAAACGAGTACACACTTTGAAATCTATTTTCTTATTCTTTTAGTATCAGGATCATTAAATGCTCAGTTGAAACATCATTCAATTAAAATTTTGTATAAGATAAGCAAGCTTTTGAAAAACACAGTAGTTTTTAGGATGTCGATAACTTCATGTAAATTAAAACACTTATAACTTCCTTCTCTCTCTCTTTTTAAATATGTTTGTTACGAAATAAAGAAATAAGACGGCCTTGTTAACGAAGAAATAAGGCGGCTTTGTCACTTATTTTCCAAATTGGCAAGTTTGACTACCTTTTAAGCCGGCAGGTTTTAAATGCCGCTAAAGGTTCTTGGAATGAATAATGAAGTACATGAAATCAAAGCAGAAATATAATCATGTGAAGAAGCAATAATTAAAACGCGTTTTTATAATTTCATATTCCTTTCATCTTTTCTTGGCCAATCTGTAATTCAGTGACTAAGTACGTTGAATTCTAAGACTTTGATTTCTATTCAAGTCCCCGGCATTGGACTGGCTGAACAAGTGCTCTTCAAAAAATTACAGGCGAATTTTTCTTAGAAAAGCCATCCGCTTTTCAGAGAAATGGCCCTCGTTAGTGTGGGCGCTCTGGCACAGGATGTCGACCTGCGATTTCAAAAAGGACTCCGAAACTTTTAACTATTATTTTCACTGAGGACTTCATATCACATTTGAGGAAAAGATGATCAAACAATGAAATTTTATTCGAAAAACAAATCTGTTATTTTAGGACTTTTTTTAGGTATCTAATTCGACATGTTTATAATCTATATATATTATGTAGAGATTATGTATAAATCGACATGATGATTTCTAACGTATGCGGGGTCATTGCATTATGTCAGTATGCTGACTTAAGTTTTATTAAACCAAAGGAACAATTTGCCTAGAAAGACTATTACTTTCGTTTTTGCATTTTGCGCTGATTCACTACAAGCGTTGTTTCACTTTTAAAATTGTTACCAACAAATATTATCGTCCTGTATTATATTTAAAGAAATTAAATAATGAAGAATCTGCATAAATGTGTGTATGTTTCTCTCATTGTGATAAAACAACAGTACCTAGAGCCATCCAGTTTTGAATAGCGAAATCCTCCACGGAATATGGGCATCTGGAAGCCTAAATTTGAAATTTGAAATTTGTTTTATTAATAATTTTAACAAATTCAAGGACTTCAAAGTGAGCAATGCAAAGTAGAACAGAAAAAAAAAATTATCTCCAGCGCGTGAGACTGTGTATCGGAAATTCTAAAGATACGCTCATTTTAAAATTATTTTTGCGAAATTGCTCTTGAAGTGAAATTTATGGTTTAAGTGCGAAGAGCATGATTTTTAAAAAATAAAGGTAACACACAAAATGTTAAAAAAACGCCTCTTATTTTGTTTCGGTTAAATTTTAAGCAACGCCATTTCGGCAGCAATAAAATGATTATGAAAATGCAACAAATGAATGACATTTGGACGACTTCAGAGATCGCGTGACTTATAAGGGTAAATGTAAACAAACAAGATAAATGATCTCAAAGAGCACGTGTCTTATGTATAGCTAATGAAAACAAATAAAGTCATTCTTCCTCTTCTGTTGCTGAATGTATCTCATTGTTATTTATTTAACAGTAATGAACAATGCTTTTCATTAACAATGATAAACGTAAGCTCATTTATTCAGAAATATTCTGTTATGAGAATGGCAGTATCCAAAAGAAATCATATATTTATTAAGAAAACGAAACATAAACTTTTTAACACCTACCAAAGTGATGCTATTGAAAGAAAATTATAGGCATTCGGGTTTGTGGATATTCTTTTCATAGCTATATATACATTCTAATTTATGTTTAATAAAATTCAGGAATTAAGTTCCTCTAAAGTTTGCAGATTTGAAGAGTTGAAAAAGAGTTTATTTTTATTTTTTTGGCTGATTTAACAACTCTTCCTCTAACTTCCTTTTACTGTTTGAGCACTAATTCCTGATACATATTAATATATAAATTAAAATTGTTCAATACAATTTGAATATGAAAAATTATATGAAAATTGTTGAATTAAAAAGAAAACAAGTGAACCCAAGGCTAACACTCATTAGAGGCACAAGAATTTTAACTTTTTAATTTTGGGTGTCGATTTGAAGTATCACTGTATTTATTTAAAAGCAAAATTTTGACAAAATTCGACAGTATCGTGAAACTAAATAAAATATATATATGTTTATAACAAAAAAAGAAAAAGATAGAAATTTCTGTACTTTTTGATTTACATCGACGTTATGTAAGACTCACATTATATGCATTCGTCTCAAAATTACGTAGCGAAGAAAAGATTACTATTTTTAGAACAGAGAAGGAGGAAATGCCAAATTAAAACTAAGCCTTGCTATTGCTCACTTAAATTATAATCGATATTTACATATTTTTTTTTATCTTACATATATATTTATTTACTCAGAACTAATAAATGAAATTAGAAGAATAGTTTCAAATCGTTATAGCGTGGGAAATTCTCTTAAATGAAAAGAAACATTTTATCGAGTAGAAATTTGGTCTTAAAGAATATTATTAAAGTTTTCGTCGTAAAAATTAGAGATCGTCGTTAATTGTGCTACACAATATGCAGTAAAATTTTAATTCAAAAGATACTCAGAAATTTTAATTTTTATTAATCAGTAAATTTCAATCATTATTATGTTATTTAATTAAATATATCGAGCTTTACCCTCTTTACTTAATTAAAAGAAGAGACTCGATTTGTTTAAAAAAATTATTCTCGATTTGTTTCATTGTGATCTGTTTCTCCAGAAGCAAAATAAAGTATAGTTTTTCATTTCGCCGGCGCAGGCGATAAAGTAGCCAAAATGATACAATCGACGACAAACGAAATATCCTGCTGGTAACGTCTTACCGCCACATTTTCAAAACAAGTTGGAGCCATTTCTTATCAATAACGTCTTTTTGCTAATACGTGAAAAATGGACGAAAAACCAATGAAAATCTGGGATTTGCCTAAGATTGCTACTTGTGATACTAATCATAAAATGAAATTGTACTTCTGAGACGAAATTCAATGGCGCTGCAACCTTTAAACATTTCGCAATAGAAGAAGTATTCGGAAAGGTACATAGTTTGAGTCATCGAAATTGAGTTTCTTGAAGTCTGTGAAGTTTATTTCTGGTTGTAGCGAAGAATTAACTTCAATTAAGTGGTGTAAAAGCGGTTGGAAATCAGTTACGGAACAGTTGTAAACTGGAATAACTACATGCGCGAAGTTTGTGTGAATTCTTTGCTTAAACATCAACAAGGGAAAACAGGAGACCTGGTATGATCGTCGAAGTGGATGAAAGTGCAGAAACATTGCTGGGCATAAAGCGCAAAAACATTTTTGGACGAGTTCTACCACGACAGTAGATCTTTGGTGGAGTTTGCCGTCAAACAGACGAATGTTTCCTTGTGAAGGTGGCAAACCGATCCGTGAGCATTATATTAGAAGCAATTAAGGAAAATATTGAAAAAGGAGCTATAATATTGTTACGAAATGTTCAGGCGCGGTAAGATAGCTTCCCTGCAATGTTGGTTTAGAGTTGCCAGAAAATGTCAAGGGAAATCAGGCTTGCCACATTTGGCGAGAAATCGCCCGCGATATGCTATAGACAGATGGAGAACGTTCTGAAACGAATTCTTACTGGCTTAGCCCTGAATGTTCTCCAGCACAAGCCAAAAGCTACATAAACCCTGCTGATACTCGGAGAGTTAGACAGTGTCACGTCTATCGAGTTGATAGTCACTCAGTGAGTGCCTAGTCGAGTCAGTGAGCGAATGTCTCGAAGTCTAGTGCCGAGTTGGTCGTCGAAAGCATCGAGAGAGTCGCTAGTATATCGCGAGGCAATGCATAGTCGAGTTTCATCTCATAGTGTGTTGATTACCGAGCAGAGTCGGGAGCCATACTCTGGTGCTTTGCTGTGAAGCTGTCTCCATCGTTATAACCTGATAGCCTGGAGGCTGTGTCGCTGATTGTTTCAGCTTGTTTATAGTAGCTCTTCGACAACTGTAAGCGTGATTTGGGAGCTGTCTTGAAAAATACTGACCAATAAAATGTGTTTCAATACTTCGTCAAGTGTCGTCGTTATTCACTCCAAATCCACGAACTCTCAACGCACGTAAGAACAAAAAAGCATAACAATATATTCCGATTTCGTGGAAATCATACTGCTCTGAAAAACTGGAATAGGGAAGATTCGAACATTTCAAAAGTAACCATAAATACAATTTTGTCGATCTGGAAAATGGAACGCACACGCAAAAATTAGAAAGACTGTGGGGGTAGCGCCAAATGGCAAAATAAGTAACACAGAAGAATCATCATCTGGAAAGTAAAAAATTATTAGAACTAACATTTATTAACATTTTTTAATGTGTTTATTGTGTATTGTCGCCAATAAACTCTGCTTGGCGAGATTTGCTCTGGCGAAATGAAAAAGTACTGAATAATAATTCCTAATAGATCGGAACTGCATTATCACTTCTGTTTGGTTTATTTGGTTATGGTAAAGCACTTAAGGGCTATCTACCTAAGGGGAGGAAGGACTTTCTCTGGGAGAGTTCTTTTTCGCAAAATATGTGAAACTAGCTCGTGTGCACGTTGCACATATGGAAAACCTTGAAAACGCCTATGTAGCCAGCTTGTTCGACGGATCAGCATGAGATGGCCTTTCTGGCAATAAGAACTGAGTTCGTGTTATTGTGCCTCCAAACTTGCTGTTGTCATAGTGGAATACTAAGCCAGTGTATGCAAACCCGAGGTGTTTGTACATGTGATTTAGGAAAAACATGTGAGGGTTATCCCCCAGAGGGGAAGGATGCTTGCACAGATGACTTCATAAAGAAACTCGGATCGCATTCACTTCACATATGGAGAAAGCAACAAAATCCTATACAGTCATCTGGTTTCCTGGAAATTGAACCCAAGTTAAATTACTTGTATTCAAAGGGTTATTCATTTCTTTACTCATGATTCCCTTAAAGAAAAATCAAAATCAATTATATTTAGCGTACTTTTCTTGAAACTAATTTTTTTTTCGTTTAATATAAATTTTAAAAGTTTTAAAGAAAATCTAATAAAACTTTTGTTAACACGGTTAAGCTGAAATAAAAATTATCATTTTGTAGGTAGACTTAAAGGTACGTGAATATAAGCGTTACTAGCTTAAGGTACGTGAATTCGAGCTGAGTAAATTTTCGTTAATGTATACAAAGCAGAAAAGAGTTAAATATTTTGCGATAAAATAAAAAGATATTATATTATACGTTAATTAATAAAACTAAGTACTTGATTGCATTGTGTTACAATGACTACATTGTATGTGAATTTTGCTTTTAAATTAGAGAAATTTGCTCCCAAGAACAAGAGAAAAGAACTGTTTTATTGCAAGTTTCACGGTCTCATTAATATTTCTACGAATGAAATGGCAGCAGATGTGATGCTGAAAGTAGCAGATGACACATTCCTTGTGCATAGTTTCGTTCTTGGTTATTACAGTTCAGTATTTAACAAAATCCTGAAGAAAAATAACACACGTATGGTATGTATTACTTCATTTTCTTTGCCGTAAAATGCAATTCCAGTTTATTTGTTTCAGATAAGAAAGGGTTTGGTTGGAGTCAGCGATAGATCGATGCATACAATTTTGGAATCTACGAACAATTTAAAATTGGTGGGGTGTCTTTTTACATTATCATTAATATTTTTACTTCTAAGAAGTAAAAGAAGTATTGTAATCGCGAAAATTTTCGGGTATCATATTTAAAAAAAATATCCATTTTGACTGCTATCGAATGCGATTTAACAATGTTTTTGCGTGACATCTGTACTTAAAAATAAAATAAAAGATTCATTTCCCCCAAAAATTATAAAACTGATTTAAAATAAATTCTGAAGAGAATTTTTCAGCGCGTCTGTGCGTACCTACGTATATATGCATCTCGCATAACTCAAAAACGAGTAGCCTCAGAACGTTGACATCTTGTATATAGGACTGCTATAACATGTAGATGTGCACCTCAATTTTGGTTGCAACAGGCCTCACCCGAAAGTATATAAATATATGTATATATATATATATATATATTCTCTCTGTTACTCGGCTCAGTGACCTCAGTTTTTTTATTCTTATACACTCACGTTTGTGAAAATTGCAACACCATGAAGGACTTACGCGAGTGAGCTGAAATTTTCAGGAAATGCAAAGTAGCGCATGATATGCAAATGATTAGAATTGCAAATCCGTAGCGCATGCGTATGCTGAGCAGCGCCCTCTCAACGGCTGATGGATCCGAATAAATAGACGGCTGTAGCGAGGCGTGTATGGTTATCGGTGGTTATCTGCTAGTGGTAAACGTTAACTCAATCTGTACTTATGCCTCGTCGACGAAAGAGAGCGAGATTTGAACAACTTACAGAGTTTGAACGAGGGAGAATCATCGGCCTTCGTGAAGCTGGATTGTCGTATCGTGCAGTAGCCTCTCGTGTGCAGCGTAACAGCAGCACAGTGATGCGCGTTTGGAAGCAGTGGACGGACGAGTGTCGGACAACTCGGAAATCCGGGAGTGGACCCCGAAATGTGACGTCAGCTCGCGATGATAGACACCTGGTCCGCATGGCGCGGACGGACCGTACAGCTTCCTCTAGACAATTGGCAGCACTGTGGTCAATAGCTACAGGTGTTTCATTGTGTGCTTCATCAATTCGTAGACGTCTGCTGCAGTGTGGACTGCGCGCACGGACTCCTTTATACAGGATCCCCCTAACGCACGACCATCGCCGCCTGCGGCTACAATGGGCCAATCAGCATAGAGACTGGCGTGCTGATTGGCAGCATGTCGTGTTTTCTGACGAATCCCGCTTTAATTTGTGGTACCATGATGGCCGCATTCGTGTCAGACGCTATGCCGGTGAACGCCACCTTCCGGAGTGCATTATCGAACGCCACAGTGGACGAACACCCGGAGTTATGGTCTGGGGCGCCATAGCATATCATAGACGATCTCAATTGCTACGAATTGTGGGCAATCTGAACAGCAACCGGTATATCCGTGAAGTTCTACAGCCCGAAGCTGTTCCCTTCCTTCAAAGCTTGCCAGGCGCTGTATTTCAACAGGACAATGCCCGCCCTCATACTGCTCGGATTGTTAAATCCTTCTTTGCAGCGCAGCAGGTACAGCTTCTTCCTTGGCCTGCGTGTTCCCCGGATATGTCGCCAATTGAACATGTGTGGGATGTCATTGGTCGGCGTCTTGCTCGTGATCCTCGTCCTGTTGCGTCTGCAGACGAACTTTGGGTACGCGTACAAACGATATGGAATGCTCTTCCTCAGTCAGACATTCAAACTTTGTTTGACTCCATGCCACGTCGTGTAGCAGCACTTATTGCGGCGCGTGGTGGCCACACAAAATACTGATTCTGATCTCTTGTTCTTGTTTGTTTGCTTTGAACATTTAATCATTTATTTGTACCACTACCACTCAACTGTGTATTAAATTGCATTCAATTATGACGATTCCTTCTTGGTGTTGCAATTTTCACAAACGTGAGTGTATGTTTGTAAATTGTACATTTTTGGTTTAGAAATGATTGAATTATGTTGTTATTATCTTACGGCTAAGATGTCAGGACTGAGTGTTCTATGCATACTTTTGGCGAACATATTCGTAATAGTTTCAAAGTCCTGATCTCGAACAGGGAGCTGAATGCAACTATGTTCTGTGGTAGAATAACTGTGGTTAAGTGGTAGAATAACTGCACGTAAGGAGGGTTTAAAATTACCCTTTTATTAAACTACTATTTACAGCCACTTCCCAACTCGGAAGGGATAGCAGAAAATAATGACCGCTCTTGGGTCTAAACCAGGGATGGGCAAACTACGGCCCGCGGGCCAAATCCGGCCCTTTGGAAGACTGTATCCGGCCCGCGGATAGAATCTTAATTTCCCGGTCCGAGGCAAATTAAAAGAAATATATATTTAAATATTATATCTCCATCTCCTTTTCTACTTTGTTTAAATATTCCTTTTTTTCTTCCTTTTGTTCAAATTATTGATGATCTTTTTACTGTCTCTATTTTTGTTTTACAAAACATAAATCGATGGAAATAGCAAGCACAAACACCTTTCAATCGGTAAAGTGTTAAACGCGGAAGTACTTTGGTAGTTATGCTGTAGATTGGCTTAAGAATCGGTATCTTTTTTTCGAGGAGAAGTATGCGAATTCAATATAAGTGAATCAGATTTCACATTTGGCATACTGCGCGTTTTAAGCTCCAGCCAGCGGTCTTTTCTTTTGTCGCGAATTCTAGTATTATTGATTGCGTATGGAAAGATTGCGGACATATAGCATCATTGTGAATAGTGGTTTTGAAATTGTTAAAAGTATAGCGTAGCTAGTGCTTGTTTGGGTTATTCGTAAAATATTTCAACCCCAAAATGTCTACTAAAAACGTAAAGTTGATTCAGAATGCCATGCTTTTAATGATGAATGGACCTAGAAATATTTTTTACAGTTGTAAAAGATAAACCAGTGTGTCTCATCTGCAATGAAGCTGTAGCAGTCTTCAAAGAATATAACATCATTATCGAAAGTGAGTTTCCCGAATTTAATATCTCACGCCCACAAAATCAGTGCTACGTTTGCTTCATCTTATATATGTGAACAAGTGTTTTCAACAATGAACCTTAGAAAGAATTATTTAAGAAGTAGAGTGACAGATGAGCAGTTAGCCTCGTTCCTTAGAATCAGTACATCTCACTTCGAACCTCAATATAAGAAACTTTTAAAAATGAAAGCGCAATTTCATTCTTCTCATTAACATATTTAAATTGTAATACTTGTATATGTTTTTAAAATTTTAGAAAAATTTACCTTGGCCCGCCGAACCTTTTTTTTTTCGATTTTTGGCCCGCGAATGAAAACGTTTGCCCATCCCTGGTATAAACTGAACAATCAAATAATTTAAAATAAAGTCAAGTAGAAAATTAAGAAGTCGTTGCTCTCAGAGCTATAAGCGCGAGGTTGGCCTCTATGCTAAACGATCAGTGGTGCGTAGCAAGATTTAGCTAATATTAACGCACTTACATTACTTTAATAAGTATTAGAGTAACAGCGCTAAGGCTTAGAATTTAAATACTAGCCAGTCATGCGAACGTAGAACAGAGCCGCAGTAATCTGAGACTAAAAGCTCTCTCACTCTGAAAAGTTCCTCGCTAACCTTTAAATAAAAAACTTGGCTCCACTTCAAATTAGCATAAAGCTGAAACGCGCGCTCATTCTAACGGGAAGGTTAAATAAAGAGTTCACAGAACGAGAAATTAACATAAAACTTTGTTAGCTCAAACTAAAACCTTACAAAGGTTTTTATGTCTTTAGTTAATCTGCATGTTATAGTTCTAGAATTATCAACAATTTACAAGCTGTTTAATTGCGGCTTAAGATTTTTATGCTTAAGATTAAGATTTTTATGCCTTAAGTAAATCTGCATGGAAGATTTGTAAAATTATCAATAATTTAAATGTTGTGTAATTGCGGCTAAGCCTAATTTTTTCACCACAGCAGCCATATTTGTTTACATTTGAAAGTTAGCAGAATAGTGGCTTTGTTGCCAGTCTAGAGAAACTAAGCTTCGCAACAACAAAGTAACGCCTTCGTTTATTATTGAGAATTCATTCTGAAATTATCATTTAAGTTGATAAATATCTATTGACTAAGCATATCGGCCACAACAAATTACGTCAGTTTCTACTCTTTCAGTGTCTGTTTGCTAAGTGAGACCAAAAATAAACTTTAAGTTTTGGACACCGAAATATCTGCGTTCTTGGCGGCTAGCCGAATTGCTTGCTTTGCGCAGAAGCTGTAATTTTAATTGTAAAATATATATTGTTCTAACTGTATTTGGTGTTTTATGTTTTTTTTTTTTTTGTATTTTTCAAATTTTTAATATAGATATTTTGCGTTTTTATGTATTTTTGCCTTGTCACGAAGTGAGAAATGAATTAATTGAATGAGAAATATATCTCTAATGAAATTCGAGGAAATTCGTTTAAAGGAAACGCAGCAAAAAATGTGTATAATTTATTATTCCGTACAAGGAAGTCATGTGCTGTATACATCAGATTTTCGATAAGAACTTTTACGAATATGAGAATAGCATAATATATGAGACCTCCATCTTTCTAAGTTCGATAATTCATCATTATCGTACGTGCCAAAGGGATTTTGAAAATAGGGTGTTAAGACGTCGATCTCTGTAAGAGAGCGATCCGTTTATAATGCAGTAGAAAAGATGCATTGCTTTGATATACAATGTTACTGAAGCAATCCCTTTTAACAGGAATAAGTAACGGTCAGAAATATCAATATACAGGGTGTTTATAAAGTCCTTGACCATTTTGATGTTTAATAACTCACAAAATAATGAAGATATAAACAAACTTATGGCATTTATTGATGGAATAACTTATATATTTTCCTTTTCAGGTTTGAGTATCTTTACTTTTGTAAATATCGTCTGCGTGTGTGGTTAATTTAGATAATTTCATTTTCCAGTCTAAATATCTGTACTTTTCTGTAGTGTTCTCTGATGAAGCATCCTTTCATCTTTCTGGCATTGTTAATCGCCATAATGTGTGCATATGGGGATCTGAAAACCCTCATGAATACCATGAGGCACAAAGGGATTCCCCAAAGGTTAATGTGTGGTGTGGACTAAAGAGCACGACCGAGTCATTGGGCCTTTCTTTTTTACAGAAAAGACGGTCTCATCAGTCGTATACTTAGACATGTTGGAAAACTTCGTATTTCCACAACTGGAAGAGCTTCAGCCACATGTCTTTTTGCAACAAGATGGTGCACCACCTCATTGGGGTACCATCGTTCGTAGTTCTTTGAATGACCATTTTACAGGAAGATGGATTTGACGAGGGGGTCCAATTCCTCGGCCACCCAGATCACCTGATATAACGCCGCTGGACTTTTTCCTTTGGGGATTTGTAAAGGACAACGTTTACAGGAGGAGTGTGTCAAACATGGATGACCTAAAAGCCAGAATGACAACCGCAATAACCTCTGTGGATGTCGACATGCTTGCCCGTAGCTGGCGTGAAATTGAATATCGATTTCACATTCTCCGTGCGACAAAGGGGGCACACGTGGAAGTTCATTGACAAGGGTCATGAAACTTTTTGAGTCTATCTAACCATATATGTTATTAATTTCAATCTATCTTTATTATTTTATGAGTTATTAAACATCAAAATGGGTCTTTATAAATACCCTGCATAATGTTTCGTTGTAAGTTCATGATAAATTTCACAAGAGTTTTTCACAGAACATGTGTGTTATTTGTTACATCGAGTTTCAGACGACAATATCGATAAGGTTGTAAAAATAAAGAGAAGAGTGTAAATAAAAATAGAATGGAATTTTATTTGTATCTTCCTAGATAACGTAATTCAATATAACTCTAAGTATCAATATATTGGTTTAAAGGGGGCGACGAAGCATAGATACGGGTAAGTTAGATAAAAGGCGAATTGCCTCGTGAGATATGCTGAATCCTGTTACTTAGATAAATATTATTTTTCTAGATATTGATTTTGCTTAAAGATAGATTATAGATTTTGCTTAGAACAAAAACAAAATATCTAACAAACAAAGCAATATCATAGGTCTTACCTATAATATCATTGCTTGAATTTTCTTTTATAAACTGTGACCGTAATTCCGTCATCCAAAAAAACAGGATGGGAAGAATTTCATATAAGTATAACATTAAGATTTGATTCTGGGTTCATAAAAATTAAACTTAATTATTCTTTTTACAACATGTATGTTTAGTTTGATCTACAGGCAAATTCTCTGTTAGCAAGTTCGTACTGTACGTACTTTTTAAATGAATTTGATTCACATTAAAAAAATTCTGAAAGGATTCATATTTTAACGTCACACCAGAGAGTTTATTAACGTTTTCTATCCTCTCGCTGATATGACAATTTACCAAACTGCTCTTGCACTCACTCTTGCTAAAAAGCATAACTACTTCTTCTTTTTCTTTTTCTTTTTAGCCCAAATGGCGTTAGCCCAGAAGAGTTATTAATTTCGTTTTGACATTTTGCATCAATTCACTTTTTGTGTTGACTTATTTTCCAAACTGTTGCCACCAAATATTACTTTCCTGTATTATATTTAAAGAAATTAAATATTGAAGAATCTGCATACATTTATGTATTTTTCTTGCAAATATAAGGAAACAGCGGTACTTAGAGCCATCAAATTTTGAATAACGTAATCCTCCCCCAAATACGGGCATCTGGAAACCCTAATTTGAAATTCTTTTTTAATCTATTTCAAATTTTTTAAAACTTTAATGAAACTTTTGATTAAAAGCTCAACCATTTTAAAGTGAGGAATGGCAACACTGTAAGGAAAAAAGCATTTTTATCTCCAGCGTGCGAGATGGTGTATCGGAAATTCTAAAGGTATGCTCATTTTAAAATTATGTTGCGATATTGCTGTTGAACTGAATTTTATGGTTTAAGTGAGAAGAACATGACATTTAATAAATAAAGGTAACACAGAAAACGTTAAAAAAAACGCCCCTTTGGGCATAATGTAAAATCTGAAAGCTTTTCAGATATTTTTTTTTTTTGATTTTTTGATTTTTATTTTTTTAAATCTTTTTAGCTTTATTATTAAGTATGACTTTCTTTGCACTTGCGTCACGTAAATTTTTAAAAGCAGCTTAGGTTTAGAATTTTCAATGCAGTGTTAAATATTGACAGTTTTAAGCTCATTTGAAAATTCGTTTTTCAATTTTTTTTTCAGTCTTTTTTCAGTTCATTATATCAATATTTCATTTTGTTAGTAAAAGGAATTCGCAATTTTTTTTATAACTAACTTTTTGTGGTTTATTTGTTTATTTATTTATTTATAAGACATAACTTTTTTCGCACTTACGTCATGTGAAACTGAACAGCAAAATCACAGAAATTAAAAAATCTGTAAAGTTCCCGATAGAGTGTTAAGTGGTTGTACTACATTTTTTTTTATTTGCTATATTATTTCTTTAAAAACCAACCGTTTGCACTACAAGCCACCTAAGGTGTTATCATAAAAACTGAAAAAGTATATAATGATTTTAACAAGTCGAGCTAGTGTAGTTTCATAAAAATATTTAATATTTCTAATTAGATATTTCATGATCTCAATGCATTTATTTAAATCAATCGTACTGTTGTGTGCGTACTGGTTCTTAATAGCTTGAAAGTCGGATAAAAAGTTAATAAAATTGTTTCTAATCACAAGAAATATAACAAAACGCTGTATTTTCCCTCAACGATACTCGTACGATATCGCAGTATCACGCAATATAATCCGTAGCTATATTTTACACTACTAAAACGTTAAATAGAACGCAATCCAAAGCGCAGAGAAAGCTACATGCTCTTGTATTTTGACCTTTCCAGTGTAGCTTTCTATTAAAATTTGTCAGGTGCTGCATTGCACGGCAAAATACAACAATTTTAATTATCATTGTATCAGGACTTTGGGTTCTGTGCATTCTTTTTGGAAACATGGTAAATTCTGTAAAGGGTTCTTATCCTCAAATTCTAAGTCCTGAACTGGAACAGGGAGCGGAAGGTACGCTATGTTCTGATGCAACTGCTGGGCTGGAGAATAACTGCACGTGAAAGGGATTTGAAATCCTCTTTTATTAAATCACTAGTAAATACAAAACTTCCCAACTCGGAAGAGATACAGAACGTAAAAGACCGCACTTTGGTCGAACTTAACAATCAAATAAATTTAAATAAATTAAAATAGAACTTAAATTAAACTTTGCTTCGCAGAGCAATTCGCGGAAGTTGGCCTCTACCGAAAAGGGTGCGTAGCAAGGTATACTAAATACTACCGCACTTTAATTTGTTTTACAATGCAATCACGTAGTAAGCACTATGGCTTATAAATTTAAACTGCTAGCTGGTCAGGCGAACGTTGAGCGGCGTGATCGTGATCTGAGGCAAAGCTCTCACACACCGAGAGGTTTCTACCTCTGGCTTAAATAGTACTTGGCCGTACTTCAAAATTAGCATAAGCTAAAAACGCGCGCTTCTTCTGACAGGAAGTTGAAGCAGAGAGGAGATAGAAAAGATTTAAATTAAAATAAAACTTGGTTAGTTTAACTAAAACCTTACAATTGTACTAAAAAAATGTCTGACTAAATACAAAATTCGTAACAGTATTAAAAATTAGACAACATTCTAAACAGCTAGCTGTGTTTATTGTTTTTTCATCGCTCAGTTTATTACTCAATAAATTTCCAGATTTAATCTGAAAAATATTAATCTTTACTGAGTGACAAGACACTGGCGCGTGGAAAACAGAAGTATTTTATTTCCGGCAGTGGCAACACATTACTTTCAAATAATACTTAATTCAAATTTATAGATAAGTATCTTACATTTTGCCAAATGGCAACATGTGAAATTTGATAACCAAAATTTTTCGTGATTGCAATGTTTCCTTTACTTCGTATAGGAAAGTAAAAATAGTATGTAGCATAATTTTAAGGTTTAAAACGGGAAAGGGGCGTAGGCTCCCTCTGTATATATGTATAACAATAGAAGATTAGATTGAAACAAATTTAGAAGCACTGATGTAGGTACACTTATAATGTATTTCTCCTGCCTTTTTATCATGCCTTTGTGGTGTAGTGGTCAGCACGTTCGATGCGTATTCGAAAGGTCCGTGGTTCGAATCCCGGTGAGGGTATTGCTTATTTTTCCTTTTTTTTATTATACACTGAGACGTAAAAAATACTTATGGCGAAACACGTAGGTGTTATATTGAAGAGGAAGAGTTCTGATAGCGTAGAACGTTAAATCCTTAATGATTAGGAAACTTAGCAGTCCAGGTGGAGTAGATTCAATTTTTATTTAAATTGATATTTGTGGTCAAAATTCACTTGACATTCTAATCATGCCGACTTGCAGAACATTAAGATTTTTGATACTGTTGCGATAGGAAGAAAGCACGGTGAAACTGCGTCCAAGCAGCACACAGAGAAAAGCTGGAGTGCGCATTTATCCAATATGGAAGACCGCCAAGAGGAAGGTTTCGGTTTAGGTCAGAAAGGTTGTGGGGTTCCACACTTTTATTTCACAGTTCAATGTAAAGAACCCCTTATACTGACAAGCGAATAATCGCTTGAGTGTGTGAACAGAGACGTAAGACTCAAGAAGGGTTAATTTACCTTTATTTCTCAAAATAAGGAGTAACACAGTCTGCTCCTATCTCGGAGCGTACAGCAAAGCCTCCACTTGGGCTTGAACTCAAATTAATAAGAATTTAAACTTAACTAAAGCTAACTGAAAGATATAGCCGAAGCTATCAAGATTCTAAGTACTTGGCCCCTAAATCTCAATTAAGTAGGCGAAGCTATCAAAGGCCTAAAGTACGGCCGAGCGTAGTAATAGCTTAGAAAGAGACGTAGCCCAAAGGCAAACGCGCGATATTCAGAAACTCTGGCTGTCAAACAAAGTCAGCGAAGCACTGACTTAAATATTATTCTTACTCTTTTGCGTTAAACGCGTTTCTGGAAATACATTCTGGTAGGAAATTGTAAGCTGAGCTAAAAGAGAAATTGTAAGCTGGAGCTAGGAAAGGTGCATAAACTTAAAGTAACTGTTATAAAATTAGCATAAACCTTACAAGCTTTTAGTTCTCAAAATTTCGAGTATAGATTCCGAGTTACCCATTCATTTATCTTTGTAGGTGTTACCAGTGTTCATTAAATCTGTGTAGGTTTTATCTCTTGTGGCCCTCCCCGGTAGTCGAAGCAGAGAACTCTGTGAAGCTACTGGCTAGGGTCTGTATCTAAGCAGTTTCGGCCACACCAGACGGACTACAGGTAATAACTCTATAGTCCGTCTGGTGTGGTTGGTCGCGGTACTACGCGGGTCTGAGCGAACGTAGCACTGGCGGGTAGCATCTTAGACGACCAGTGACCACCTTAGACATCAGGCGAATAGAAAGCCGCACCCTTCCATAAGACCGAGAACAGGAAGTCGTCACCCCGCGGGCCCGGTCGGATTGGTTGGGAAGTGACAATTTGAAACTGTCGCTTATAAGTGTGGGACGCGCAGCAGGGAGCGAGATACTTATGTCACAATGGTGGCTAACTTTTGCCAGTCGCTCGCCTAATATGGAGGATGTTAGTGGTGGAGCAGGACGTGTAGTGCCAGTCAACAGGATGTGGCGGACCACGTGTAACGTAGAAGTCTTATCTCTAGCTGCGGACCATACAAAACAAGAAATCCATGTGTGCGGTCCCCTCTCCCCAGGTGGCAAAGTTCGAGCTGTTCCGAGGTGTGAGACGACAGATTCTGGCATTGCAAAAACAATAATTTTTAGAGTTACGGCTCCACTTGACATTATAAGAATCATAACTTCACAGTCAGTGTCAAGAGATTTTAAAGACCTGTACTGTGTCTGTCACCAAAGCCTCTCGATTCCAGGGAGGACTAATAATCCTGTTACTTCTCTGGTACGTAAAATACAAGCGAAAAATTAAGAAGGTTTAACTAATTCAGTCTGCAAACTGTTTTAAATAAGAAAAGAATTCAAAATGCTCTTAAACTCTTGACTTGACAGACTCTTGCGACTAGCAAGATCCTCACTGAATGATGACAATAACCTTCTATAATTATTTCTGTCTTCAGAGTTGTTATATAGTTTTAATAGAGATTCTCACAGATTTATATCAAATGTATTTTTGTTCTATATGCAGTAAATAATATTCATCCTTAAAAAACGCAACCAACATCAGTTAAGACTTGGAGTCGCACACCAGTACAGCGTATCGTCACCACCCTGCTCTGATATTGTTAGTATGTGCTTTGACTCGGAGACTTTGTGTTTTGACTTTGTGACTCGGAGATATTTAATTTTTTAGGCATGTGGTATAATTCCACCATCCACAAACATTTCTCGTAAGTTGATTTCTAATAGGATATTTTTTATGCAAAGCGAATAACGGAGCGTTTAGTTTGATTTTCTACGCAGAAAACCATTCAGCTATATATTTGGTGAAGTTTTGTAATCTGTCTTTAGCATGAGTGAGATTAAGCGATTTTGTAAAAAACAGCCGTATCATTGGCATAAAAGGCAAGCAGTATATTTTCTACAGTAGAGAAATCATTAATAAAAAAGACTGAAAATCATCGGCGAAATCAAAGGCGTCGAGGAAAAAACACTTTCAGTATCATTGCAACGACAGAAGAAGCGCAATGATTTAGTAAGCGTTAAGTGGCAACAGTCTGAACTTTAGAACTTGCTTTCTATTTGTTTGATGCAGCTCGAATGCCGGGAACGAGGTGTTAAATAGGTTCTAGATTAGATTAATTTGTTTTGGTATCCTAATAAATTCTCTTTTAAACTAGACTAATGTTGATTTAGATAGAAAACTTACTCAATAATACATGTAGAAATTTAGATATGGCATTTAGATCTGTTGTAGAACTTTGTTAGACACGCCACGTCGTATTTGTCTATTGAGCATCACCGATTGTAGAGTAAATTTCTCCAATTTTGACTTTATAAGTCTTATATCAGTTAGAAAATGATGAACAAGGATGATCAGAGATGGAAGGAAATTGAAAGAGACGAGTTTGATAAGTATGTCATAATGCGAAACATTATCGAAAGCTTTTTCGATGTTTAAAAACAAACCGGCCATTATTTCTCTCTTATGAAAGCTTTCTCTGATATATCCAACGAAGCAAGAAATTTAGTTGACAAACCTTTCCTAAAGCCAAACTGATGTTTACAGAGAATATTATTATCTTTAATGTACTGATGTAATCTTTTAACAAGGATCCACTCGAAAGGTTTAGTAACTGCAGGCAGAAGACTGATGGGTCGATAATTGGTAACATATCTTCCATTTTTTCCGGGTTTTCTTAAAGGCAATAATTATAGCGCGTTTCCAAATTTTAGGGAAATAATTATGTTTTAAATAGGTGTTAAAAATGTAAAGCAATTCCTTTTCTAGGCATTTCCTTAATCGCTTTATTAGTGATGTTATTGAATTCCGAAGCTTTTTCCGTATTGAATTTTTTTATTTCTTTCTGAACTTCTCTAGGAAAGATAGGATTATTACGTGCATGATAATCAAGGATGATAAAACTATAGACTCAATGGATGACAAAGATATCGTTTGCATTAAGGAAGTTGTTTTCAGTAAATTGATTAGAGATAATATCGAAGAATGCATCTGAGATATAGATCTGGATTACTGATGGAGTCATTGTTATGAAGAACGTTCCCAATATTGGTGCAGTTCTGCTTGAGTGGTTTCGCAGTTTTCCAAACTGAATAGTCGAAATGAGAAAGGGCTTTCTAGGAAAGAGTTCGAACTGTTATTTTTACACCCATTGCAGAGGTGTTTAACTTATCTATTTGGCTGATTGAATTTGAATTTGATTCTATTATCTTGAGTGCGTTACGAAAGCAGTTGTTTTCTTTAATTTTGTGGAGAATATGATGACGAAAAGTGATGTCTTCTTTCTTAAGAAAGAATTTAGCAGATTTAATTTCCCTTTGCATTTTTTTATCGAACAATGACGGCCGTGTTGACATCTAATTTAGTAGTGAAAGTGGCATTTGTGGTTTGCTTGTATAAACTCCAGTTGTTGGAACACTTTATCGGCGGTATGTAATGTTAGAGTCGATGATGCAACTTGAATCTTTTGTGTGATCGCTGATGCCTTTGTAGATATAAACTGGTGATTTATGCTTATGGTATATAGAGTGTCTCGAGTCGCCGCTTTATCTCAGTCTTCCACTAGCACCCTGCCCCCGGGGGGGGACATGTGAAAAACACCATTGACATTGATTCCGAACAAGCAGTCAGACAGACATTGCGAAAGTATGTTTTCGTTATTGTTGTCTCGTCTACGTATTTAATGGAAGAATGGTTGCCAAATCCTCAAGGAAATTGGACTTCTTCCGAATGCTAACTATGTATATGCGGTAAAGTCATAAATTTCGAACCACTTTAAACACGGGAGAAACTGAAAAGGAGACTATCCCCTTCGTAGTCACAGGAAAATGTGGGGGTCGTTGAAACATCTAACTTCTCTGCATTCAGTTTTATATGGAGGAAAATGAGAAAACAAACTGAATTCTTCGAATGAATGCAATTTTGTACAAGGAAAATGCATTATTGAACGATCAAATGTAAGGCAAACAACTCTTTGTTTTTAGCCGCCCAGACGGTATAGTGGTTAGGGGAGCTGGCTATGATACCAAATGGCCTGGGTTCGAATCCCGGTGAAGGCATGGCTGTAAATGTCCGTCCCTTCATAGGAGGCAAAGGTGGCCCACCCATTAGGTGCTTCCATAATAAAGTGACCACCACTTTTGGCCCTAGTAGTGGCCAAGCCAAAGTCGGCTGAAGTTCCCGCCATCGGAACAAAGGAAAAAAAACTATATTTTGAAAAGCCATAGGAGTAGAAAGACAGATATTTGTTTCATCAACGAATCTGTAATGTAAATATTGAGTTTTGCTTTTCTAATGCAATGTTACATGTAGACGAAGTATCTGAGTATCTGAGAAAATAGTCTTAACCCAAATGGAATAAAATATAGAACAAGGTATAAAATACCGAAGAAAAATATCTTGTTTCGTTTTTCCTAACAATAACGTGCATAAACCTCTGAAATACTTTTATCTTAAGAAATGAAATTCTTCCATATTGACGTCACCCTGATCATAATTTATTTGGTTTCCTTAATTTTCATTGAAAATTTTCGACGGAATGTAAAAGACATGACAAGAGTATATAGCTGGTGAAGTCTCTCAATTATTTCATTGAATACTTTACCTGGAGTAAAAGCTGTTTTCTTCCTCAATTAAATTTGGTATGCAATTCAGAAGCTTATAATTTTTTACGTATCTCGACGATTCGCCAGAAATACGATGCCTTAAAAAATGTGCCGTCCGGGACAGATCGCCCAATCTACCCCCTTGCAGTCTGTAAGATTAAGAAATTTTATTTGAAATGAAATATAACTTAAAATTAATTTCATAAACATAAAATATGAAAGTAATTTGTGATAATAATTTAAAACTTTATACTTTTATACAGCATTAATGAAACATTAACCTTTGACTGATGTTGGGTATATGAGGGATAACTGAAGCTGTAGCACTTTAGATTCGAAAAAAAATGAATTCCTACATTCCGGTATTATCGGGCAATCTTAGAAAAATTCTTAATATCAACGGAAAGGGCTCCTAATCACAAAATTCTAAAAAAAATTAGGACTAATATTTTTACAGCACATGTACACTGCGGGGGGAAGACAGATCTATATCTCCCGTTCTACTGGGCCCATTGACGAAATTCAAATTGCGTTTTACATGTCTCGAAAGCGCGACTTAGCATATACATTAGATTTATATATAGCTTTGTTCTAATATAGGTACTGTGAAACAAAATCGAACTTTTTCTGAATTAACTTATCAATTTTTTTTCCATATTTGGATTATACGGCTCAAATTACGCCTATACAATAAATTTTGTAAGTTTTGATGAGAAATTTATGGAAAAATTTGAAAACTTATCTTGACGCATTTTTTCCAGTTCACGCCAAGATTAATTCACTTGGCCAAACTCTTAATTATAATGATGTAGCTGTTCCTCAATAAACACGAACGCCGGCTAGCTTTAAAAGTATTTATTAATAGAGCACACAGGAACGGGTACAAGGAAATATACATAAATATTAAACATATAACGGAACATTAAACATTAGAATTACAGACATCTACTATATGACAACCTAACGTGTTCGCGGCTGGAGGTCGACTGACTTAGACTGTTCGTCTTCGCCGCTCGGTGGCGTTCAATATAATTCGGTTACGGTTAAATAGTTCTGTTACATCCTCCCCCTCTGACTTCGTAGACGTCTCGGCAAGAAGTCAGGAACTGAACTTTGTCTACGTTGTGCAGCGGGTGGAGAACAAGATGGACGGGCTCGGGTGTGATGAGCAGTAGCTTTAGTTTCAAGAGCATCTTTTGAAACAGACACAGATTCGGTTGGTAGAACACGTTTTGGGCGTCCCCTTTTCTTTAAAGGAACCACCGGAGTTACACGAGCTGAAGTCTGAAACTTACTTCGATCTTGATACGGTTTCAAGGCTGAAACATGATATTTGCCAAGAATTTTGTCTGGTTCGTTAAGATCGGCAATATCATAAGTAGTTGGAGATCTTGTAGTCACTATTACATAGGGACCATCTCGTTTAGGCATGAATTTAGCAGTTTTCTTTAGTGGACCTTTGCTGACTGGGTGGAGAGTAACCCAAACTTTATCTCCAGGAGCAAATTTCGGAGTTTCTTTTCGTTTCTTATCAGCATATCTTTTCTGCTTATCTTGATGCAATTCGACCCTTTCTCGTACTTGTTGTACATTTCTTGCAAAACGTTTCAAATATGGAGTTATTTCGGGAATAAAATTGTCGTTCTCAATTACGGCTTTTATATCGTGTTTTACATCATCTAAGGTTCGTAACTCACGTGCAAATTGAAGAAATGCAGCAGAATGTCCAGTTGAATCACACCTGGCTGTATTCAAAGCAAACCTTATTAATGGCAGTTTATCCTTCCATGACTGATGGTCATTACCAACAAGTATTGCTAAACGAGGTTTCAGATCTCTATTCTTTCTTTCAACTGGGTTAGACTGTGGGTGATAGACAGGAGTAAGACTCTGATCAATGTTCAAGATATAGCATAGTTGTTGCATAACAGCACTAGTAAATTGTGCACCATTATCACTTACTATTTTTCTGGGTAACCCAAATCGAAGGGCAACTTCTTCCAAAAGAGTAGTGGCACATTCTCTGGCCGTTGCTTCCTTTAAAGCAAATAGTTCTGTCCACTTCGTGGCACAGTCCTGCACAATAAAAATCCATTTTTCACCCGATGGTGTTTCAGGAAGAGGACCAAAAAGATCGATTGACAAGGTCTCAAAGCGTTGAGCATAGACAGGAGTTTGAAGTAAGCCAGAAGGCTTTTGATTAGAGGCTTTATAACGGCAGCATTCAAGACAGCTTTTGACATAGTCTGCTATATCTTTTCTCATTCCAACCCAGTAGTATCTTTTTGCTATGCGATAAAATGTCCCTTCAGCCCCATAGTGACCGGCCGTTGGCGAATCATGATATTCTTTCAAGATTTCTGCTTTTCTTTGTTGAGGTATAACTAGTTGAGCTTCTTCTTCTTCCGAATCAGGAGAATATCGATACAACACTCCTCTGTTCATAATGTATCCTCTTCCAGTCCAAGTTGCACAGTCTACTTCTTTCTCAGGACTTTCAAAAGCTTCAATGATCTTCCGAAGATCATCATCCTCTAACTGTGATTGGCGTAATTCTGCAGGACTGATAGTAGGGATTTCGACAGAGACAGCACAGACTTGACAAGAATCCGTACTTGAGTGTTCACAAATAGGGCGAGATAATAGATCAGCAATAAAGTTCAATCGTCCAGGAATGTAATTGATAGTCAGATTGTAGGATTGAATTTGTAAGGCCCATCTTGCGAGCCTACCAGTTGGTGTCTTTAAAGACATCAGCCACTTCAATGGTTGGTGGTCAGAGGTGATTGTGACAGACTGGCTTTCGACATATCCTCTAAATTTGTTGAGTGCCCATACTACTGCTAAGGCTTCTTTTTCTATGGTGGAGTAGTTTCGCTCTGATGAGGAAAGTAAGCGGCTGGCATATTCTATTGGGTGTTCCTCATTTTTCTCTCCTTGCAGCAATACTGCTCCAATGGCTACATTGCTAGCATCTGTTCGAATGATAAAAGGCTTCGTTCCATCAGCTTGTTTAAGAATCGGAGGGCTAATTAATTTTGATTTCAGGTCTTGGAAAGCATTTTCTTGTTGTACTTCCCACTTCCATACAGCTTCCTTCTTCGTTAAATCCGTTAAAGGTTTGGCTATCTGAGAAAAGTTTGGAATATATCGACGATACCAGGAACAGGTTTGTACGAAAGATTGTACTTGTTTAACAGTTTTTGGCGATGGCATCTCTGCAATGGCAGCAGTCTTCTGTGGATCAACAGTTATACCATCCTTGGTAATGTAATGGCCTAAATATTTCACTTTTTCACAACAGAAGTGGCACTTTTCTCGGTTGGCATTGAGCTTGAATAACGATAGACGTTGGAAAACTTGTTCTAAGTCAGCAAGATGTGTTTGGAAGGTAGGGGACAGCACGATGATATCATCTAAATATGACAACGCAAACACATTATTCAGTCCAGAACGGAACTTATCTATCAATCTAGAAAAGGTGGCAGGAGCATTTCTCAATCCGAAAGGCATTCGGGTAAATTTATAGGTACCAAAAGGGCAAACAAAAGCAGTCTTGTTTTGATCTTCTTCAGCTACTTTCACCTGATGATAACCTGACTTCAAGTCAATAGTAGACATATAAGGTGTGGGTTTTGCTTCATTCAACAAATCATCTATGCGTGGCAAAGGATAAGTGTCTGGAACAGTTTGAGCATTTAGGTTACGATAGTCAATGCATAGCCGGACTTTTCCATCCGGTTTGGGAATCAAAACCACAGGAGAGGCATAGGGGCTTTCACATTCTTTTATGATACCTTGTTTTAGAAGGGAATCAAGTTCTTTTTTCAATAGTTCTTTCTTACTTGGGCTCATCCGATATGGAGGGACTGACACAGGGGGGCTGTTTCTTGTGTTAATATGATGTTCAATGAATGGAGTGGCCTCTCCCCCTACTTTGAAGACAGTGTGATATTTGTTAAGCAATGCATCCGTTGCAAGCCGTTGGGATGTGGTTAATTGTTGTCCTTCATTTTCCCGTAGTTGGCAATTGTTTACAACAACCGGAGTTTCTTCCAGATTTTCCGCAAGATTTAAAACAATTTTAGCTTTTTGAAGAAAGTCAATTCCTAAGAGAGTGGAGTTATTTTTAGCATCAGGTAACACAAGGAGCGCAGTTTTGAACTCTCTGCCTTCAAGAAGAATAATTTTTTAGTGCGAAGTACCTCTTTTTCAGATACCAAACCATCAGCGAAAGACACCTGTAGTGTTGTCTTTTCAAATACTGCATTCTGTTGCTTCAGAATATGATAGAGGGATTCACTTGCGATTGAGTGACTAGCACCAGTGTCGGCAAAAGCTGTACCGGAAATACCTCCAATACTAATTCGAAATACAGCAGTCCGTGTGGAAGCTAAACAGGATCGGATTTGGATAGTGCCAAAATTAGATGAATCTGTAGTCTTTGGGGGGTTACAGTCTGGACATTTAGACTTGATAAAACCAGTTTTACCGCACCCATAGCAAGTTAAAGGTGGTCGGTTTTCCTCTCTTTGCTGTTGTCCACGATTTGAAAAGGTTTTACTTGTTCTCTGTACGTCAGTTGTTCGATTTTCTACTTTGGGTTTGTATGGATTAGTCGCTTTGAAAGAATAGCTCCGCCTGCCAGGGAGTTGAGTTTTATAGTTCGTATTTTTAACACGCACAGCTTCATAATCATCCAATTTCTGTACTAATTCAGATGAACTCTTAATTTTCCCCCAAGAATCAATAAAATGCTGCTGGATATCACTACTGACCCTTCTTTTAAGCTGATCCGTCAAGACCAAGTCTTTGAGCGATTCGAAATCTGTAACATAGAGGCTGTGTAGCCATTCTTCCAGATAATTGTTTAATTCGTAGGCAAAGTCTTTCCATAAGGTTCCAGGCTGTCTTTGGTGTGTGGTAAGTTTAATTCGAAATGATTCAGCATTTAATTTGAATCTTTGGAGCAGAATCATTTTGATGTATGAATAATCTTCTAATTTGTCCTTCGGTTCTCTTAAAATGATTTGTGAAATGTCTATAGGCAGAAGGGGTAGGAGATGAGTGATGTAATCTGTTTGTTTTATATTAACTTTCTCACATTGTCTTTCGAAAATTTGCAGGTAAGTTGTAATGTCAGAAGTTCCTGTAAATTTAGGGATTAGGTGTTGAATGTTTGTTTCAATAGCTGCATTTGAAGCAAAGGCGGCATAGTTAGCATTTGAGCTAGCAGCTGCCAGGTTTAATTTTAAACGTTCCAATTCTACCAAAAGTTCTTGTTCTTTTCTTTGGCGTATCTCTAGATCGTTGCTTTCACGTTCTTTTTGTTGTCTAGTTTCGATTAAAGTTTCTAGAAGATTCTTGGTAAATGCTTCATCATAAGTGTCAGGTTTGACAATAAGATCTTTAAGGTCTATCACTCGCATAGTATCGTTTACTGTGAAACCTAGCTCTGTGGCGAGAGTCTTTAAATCCTCTTTTCGCGCTTTGGCAAGATAAGCCATAATTATATGAGAGGTCAGGGGGGAGGGGAAAAGATGAAGTTGAATTTGTTGTTATTTCGATGTTATTCATAACACAGTTTTTATACTTACACTATTTTCAAATTAATAAATAAGCGGTTTACCTTTAAAATGTATATACCACTATTAAACAGCATGTACGCAATGTTATACATACATTTATATAGCACTATTAAACAGCATTTACAAACGCAAACAATGTTACTGGCAAAGTTATCACATCTAAATTTCAAAAATATCATAAAATACCCGTATAAATTCAATTTGTATCCAGAAAATGACATTTAATAATTTGCTCAAATATTTGTATACTACTTAGCAAAATATAAATAAATGTCTTATCATAAGCTTTTATTCAAACTGAATTCTTTGAACTCAATTGAAGTTTTAATCCTAACAAACCATTATGCCATAAACAACATTAATTCTTTTACCTTATTAAAAAAGTCATTCTATTTTATTCATAATAATTTTCGTTCATTTCAAGATATATATTTCAAAACATTCATTAACGGAAAGCAATATTTTCTTAAAGTACAGTATAAGCTCAAAAGTTCGTCGAAAGGAAATCAACAAGTACAATATTTTATTTTACGTAGAATAACGATTCACTGAACAGTAACAGTACTCGCAGGAAAAGAAATAAAATATAATCAAAAGACTGGGCATAAACACAGCATAACTCATCTAGCTTGACATTCCGTGAGGGGGAAGAAAAACATCTGCTGCTGTGAAACTACTAAATTCTAATGAACAAAAGTCCTTGAATATACTCGAAACTTTTATCATTTAAACATACATTTAGTTTGATAACCGTATCCACAAGTTAACTTAATATGCATATTAACATTTTAAAATAACAAATTAACAACAGTTCAAAAATAACCGTCTGGTTAAAGAAAGCCGTTTGCTTTCGTTTTATGCTTTTACGTAGTATCAATAAATCAGATTCTAGTAAGGAATTTACATTTGCTCTAAGAAGCAGCTTGTAACAAATAATAAAGTTAAAAAGAATTTTAACTAAACATTAATTTAAAAGACACTTATCTTTTATTCCACTGAAAGTTGTTGACTCTGCAGTCCATGTGCGAGCAGCACGACACGATACTTTATATGAACATTTAGTGTTGTAAACCAGCAATTGACTAGCAGTCGACACCTGAAAAGAAAATGAGCCGATCTCCAGCAACCAAAAGTTAAATTCGGGAGTAAAGGCTTATGAAAGCCGAACCAAAATTCTCAACGTACTAATGCGCCATTTTGGGATCAAATTTCATTGGGCGCCAGTTGTAGCTGTTCCTCAATAAACACGAATGCCGGCTAGCTTTAAAAGTATTTATTAATAGAGCACACAGGAACGGGTACAAGGAAATATACATAAATATTAAACATATAACGGAACATTAAACATTAGAATTACAGACATCTACTATATGACAACCTAACGTGTTCGCGGCTGGAGGTCGACTGACTTAGACTGTTCGTCTTCGCCGCTCGGTGGCGTTCAATATAATTCGGTTACGGTTAAATAGTTCTGTTACAATGATAATTATAACGAAATTTTCAACCTATTAATGAAACCTACTCACTTTCCTTTCTTTTTCGTCCTAGAATTTTACATTGTGGACGAGCGGAAGAAAAGTCACATCATTCCTACTTTCAAATTATTTTAATAAAGTGCATAAACCACATTTTCGTTATTATCGCTTTCAACAAATATGCCAAATTTCAAAACGTGCGAAGATATAAGTTCACGTACATCTTCGGAAATTTTTAATAAAAAGCTCCAATTTTTTGCAGGTCTGCTTAGAAATACATCTACTTTAAGGCGATTGTAAAATTTTACGGGTTATAATTCAAAATGTTTTTCGAAAAAGTTATAAAATTTATTTAAAAATACAAATTTTAAAAATAAATCATCAAAAATGGGTGAATTTTATTTGTAATGAACCTTAATTTCGAACTGTGCAAGAAGGAATCAAATAAGTTTCATAAAGAAAGAGATACATACCAAATTAAATTAACATTGAAGAGCTAATTTTTTAAAAAGTACTCGTGCGATTTTTACAAAACCTTGGAGTTTGGCATAATTTGAGTCGTAGAATCGAAATATGGAAAAAAATTGGCATGTCATTTCAGAAAAAGTCCGATTTTGTATCCAAATACCTATATTTGAACAATGCTATATATAAATCTAATACATATCCTAAGTCGCACTTTCGAGACTTGAAAAACGCAATTTGAATTTCGTCAATCGGCCCAGTAGAACGTGAGCTGTAGAACTGTCTCTTTTTTTGTATGATCTTGAGCACAACTGAAATCATAAGGAAGACGAAAGTAAAATTGATTAAGGACGCCAGGTTACCAGGTTCTGAATCCGATGGCGAAGCAACAGCAGCCTTCATGCACGCGCTCTCTATTTACAAGCATCGTGATTTACATCTAACACAGTAGACTAGGAGCAATTGTTTCACAACACCGAATACAGATGGCGCCAGAAGACCGGCAATATCTCAAGGAAGTATTGTCACTATATTGAACAAACGAACAAGGTCATCGCACTGTTTTTATTCAATGTACACAAAACTCTGAAATACTCTATATTAAAAAGTAAAAAAAAGTTTAAGTTGCCTAATTAATTTACTACACGTTTCAGAGATTCTGTAGTATTTAATAAATTTTTATCCGAAATGAAAGAAATATTACAATAGTAAAAGCTTTTTAGATTTAAATTTAGAAGTCAAACAACAAAAACCAGTGTTATATTTCCAAATTTTTCACAGGACTATGTTTCGATGGTTTTATCGAACCATCAACCTCAGCTGCAATAGCGCAAATGAACGAGATAAGATATAGTGATTAGATAAGATACGATAAGAAAGCCTGGACAGGCGACAAGCTACTGGCGCCATCTGTTGATGAAACCAGAAATAAAACATAATTTCTTTAAAGGCTGAAGGCAAAGATGGATTGGAATTAGGGTCATTAACTGGAACAGAAAGATTTTTTTGAATGTGAAATACCTCTAGAAAATCCAGTTCACCAATGGAAGATGTTTTTTGAATCATTTTGGCAGCAGAAAAATTGAAAGTGTGATTTCGGACCAACAATGTTGGGCAACAGAAGACTTCTGTGTTTTCTTTTTTCTAACATATGCCTCATGTACCTTAAGGCGAAATTTTAAGGCTCTCTTAGTTTGGCCAATGTAAATTAAACCACACTGGCAAGGAATCCTGTAAATACCCCAGGAATTCATGGAATGGGGTCCTTGAGTATGGAACTCGGAATTTTATTGGTGGGAGAATAAACGACCCGAAAGTTAAATTTCTGTAAAATACGTACAGCTTTATAGCTAATGGATGGAAAGAAGGGAATGACAACAGAATTTTTATAATCTCCTAAAACAAGAGTCTGCCTTTTGGTGTGATGAGATGAAAATTTTTTAACTGCTTGATTAATAATGTTGGGGTAAAAGCTCCTGTCAATAGCTATTGCTTTTAAATAATTTAGTTCTTCATCGAGAGATAGTTTGGAGGAGCAACCTTGAAGAGCACGGAAAACATAGGAATAAAATGTAGATAGATTCCGTAATGACTGATCTCCGCGTATCAGCAGGGTTTATATAGCTTTTGGCTAGTGTTTGAGAACATGCTGGGCTAAACTAGTAAGAATTCGTTCCAGCAGGTTCTCCATCCGTCTATAGAATATCGCCGATTTTGTCGCCAAATGGGTGATTTCTCGCCAAATGTGGAAACCCTGCCGTCCATTGCCATTTTCTGGCAACCCTAAGCCTAATTGCGGGGAAGCTATCTTACCGCGCCTGCACATTTCGTAACAATATTTTACTTTTAAGATTTATAAACTGTAGTTTTAACTTAGATTTTGGGTCGTTTGAAGTACGCAGTTACTATTGACTAAGAAACTTACCAGCTATTTAAGTGTTAAAATACTTAATTACCTTCTCTGAATTATTTGTGCAGATGAAATTATCAAATATCGAGCCTGAAATTATAGAAATTCTTTTGAACTACATGTATACAGAGAAGCTGAAAATAAATTGCGGAACTTTTACAAGGATTTATGATGCAGCCCAAAAGCTAAGAATGAAAGGTGTATTGGCCCTATGTAGCCAGGTAATCTCTAATTCTTTAGAATGTTCTTTGCGAGAATATTAATGTGAAATCATTCAGTATAGATACCTAACAACTATTTTTATGTTTGCATTACTGTGTATTTGGTTTGAAGACATATTTATTTATTGATAAAATCAAACTTCAAAGTAAAGTTTGAAATAAATTCGTGTACTCCTACAGATTAAAAGGAATATCTTTTTCTTTTAGATGCTGATTGCAAATGATGCTAAATCCTTGATATACAATTATGCACTGTCCTGGGATCGAGGAATGATCTTCGAAAAGAATGCGTTTTACAAAAATATTTTAAGGCATTTCACTGAATGTGCTCATACTAAAGAATTTTTACATTTATCGGTAGAGCAGATTTCTGAAATTCTGTGTGGAACATTCGTTAAATCCATGAAATCTAATTCTGACAAGTAAGGAAAATGTTAAAGATTATTTAATTCAATTTTTAAAACATTTTATATAGATTTTATATAGGTGTCTATTATATTTTATATAGATGTCTAAGCTGCTAATAAAGCAAATAAAAGATGGTACAATGCCAGGGAAAAAAATCATGGGGCAGTTTTATATCTCCCCTTCTACTGGCCGATTAACGAAGCTCAAATTGCGTTTTTCATGTATCGAAAGCGCGACTTAAGATATGCATTAGATTTATATAAAGCGTTGTTCTAACATAAATGTTTTGACACAAAATCGGACTTTTTCTGAAATAACATAACAATTGTTTTCCATATTTCGGTTATACGACTCAAATTATGCCACACTGCCACGATTCGTAAAGTTCTCACGAGTAGTTTTCAAAAAATTAGCACTCAAAATTTTTGCTCCTCAATGTTAATCGAATTTAATATATATTTATTAATATCTCTTTTTTTATTAAACTTACTTGATGTCTTCTTCCAGAATTCGAAATTTAGGCTTAATCCAAATATAATTTGCACGTTCTTTTATGATTTATTATAAATGTGTTTTATGCACTTTGTTAAAAATCAGCTGAAAGTATGATTGATGAAATTTCTTCCGCTCGTATACGGTGAAAACTACATAAGAAAGGAAAATAGGTTGCTATAAATTAAGAGGTTCGCCAAGTGAATTATTCTTGGTGCAAACTGAAAAAATTGCGGCAAGATAAATTTTTGAATTTCTCCATAAATTTTTCACTAAAAATTACAAAATTTAATATTTAGGCTTAATTAGAGTCGTAGAATCGAAATATGATTAAAATTGGTATGTCATTTCAGAAAAGTCCGATTTTGTGTCAAAATACCCATATTAGAACAATGCTATATATAAATATAATATATATCCTAAGTTACACTTTCGAGACATGAAAAACACAATTTGAATTTCGTCAATCGGCCCGGTAGAACGGGAGGCATACAAGCATTCTGTACCGCGCCACGCACATAAAGGAAAATCCCTCCTCGTGATTGGATAGGGCTTCCGGTGACATCATTTCCTCTACGCTTAGGAACGCCTTAACTTTGCTTTGGGCTCGAGGGTACACCTCCATACCGGTCGGTTGTTTATATTTTGGTAGCAGTACCAAAAAGATTATTACGTGCGTTGTATTTTAGTTGCTATGGAATTACACTTCTTACAAGACTGTAGTGTGGTGAATTTGGTGTAAAAAAATGTGAGGATATTTTTTTTCCCTAGAGAGGAAAAGTATTATTTCTTCTTGTGCTAACTCTGTTAATATGTATTAATAGTAAGTGCATAGATTTCTAATAAATGTTTCCTTAATTAAAAACCTTTCATATTAAACGTGTTGTGATCATTAATTCATTATTTCATGCTCATTCTATGCTGATCCAATCTGCGAAAGCATAAGACAAGCCAGTTTTCGGGAATGTCAAAAACGACGTTGGGAGCTAACATAGTACACAATAAATTATCTCAAAAAGTAAAATATAATTTTGAAGTTAGACTAATATAGATTTGGAACAGAGAGACAGAGATACGTATTTTAAATTGAATAATATTAATTTTTAAATATTGAATATTTTTAATGTGGAACTTCTTTTTTGTACCTTTGCAAAAAAAAAAATAGTGTTTGTCAGAGAACGCAGTTTCTTTTCTTATACACGTGTATTAAATTCAGCGACAGTACTGAAAGCACTTTTTTCTTACATTTAAGGCAATAGAATTTTTAGAATGTCATGGACATAATAACATAATACTTGAAAATATTTTCTGCAATGTGAAAGCAACAGATTGCAAAAAAAACTGAAATAATAATATATTTACTAGCACACAATGCCTTTACACTTGGATCAAGATCTTCATGTTTTAGTTTTTACACTAAATTCATGAACTAAGCTATTTATGTAATCTAAGCGTTTAAGATTGCTTCTGATATTAACAGCATCTGACATTAACAGAAAGATTTTATAATTGTACAACTGCATGAAAGAGGAAGCCATCTGCAAAACGCTAAAGCCAATTTTTTTCGTTTGAAAGAAAAGAAATAGTAATTTTCACTCTTTCGTGTAAACCGTAAGAATTCAGCTTAAACGTCATTATGTCGAGAGAAAATGACGTCATCTGAAAGTATGTTCAGTCACAAGTACGGATTTTTCTCTATGCGCGTAGCGCGGTACAGAATGCTTATATGAGAACGGGAGATATAGAGCTGTCCCTTTTTTCCCCTCCACAGTGTCAGTGTACATAAAAATGCTTTTTCTGTTACATTATATTTTTTCCTAAGTCTTGCATGTGTTCTGTTACAGTTACTTCATTTCGTTCCGCACGGCATTAGAATGGATTGATTATAACAAAGAGGCGAGATTACCGTATGCGGTCCAAGTTATGGCCTGCATAAGGTTTAAACGAATGACAAAGAAAGAACTTTCACTCTGTCTGAATCCCCCACTGGCCAAATACGTCACAGAACTGCCTGGAGTAAAGCGTATGATACATTCCGCCTTAAAGTAAGTATTAAAGTCTATTATCTATACATTTGAGCACTTCGAATTGGTATTATTATTTTCAGTCCTTCCGTTACAAGTAAAATATGTCTGTTACAAATCAAGATTATGAAAACAATAGGACGTTGTTGCCAATAGCAGATGCATAAGATTTTTTAGCTTTCATATTATAAAAGTATGAAAATTCCGGAAATCAGGAAATAAAACTTATAAAACTGACTTTTGCTTTTTTATTTTCAAGGCAGTCGAGCCTAATTATAACGAACACTTGATTAAACGAGCCAATCTTTAGTCTTGTCCAGTTTCTTATGCACTTAATGTCATTTTACATTGTTACTAGCGGAAGTACGCGATGCCAGTTAAAATCCTCTAACCGGCATGGCCGTATATTTACGGCCTAGAATATATTTTCTGATATCTGTAAGAACGTATATATACGTGCATATTAAAATATGTTAAAGAAATTAAGGCAATGTATTAAAAGTGCACAAATCAAGGTATAAAATATCAGAAGTTTTATATTAAATTAAGAAAATAACTTTTTACTGTAACAGTTTTAGGAAATTTGTGCTTTCTTAGCAAAACTCTGGCCGGTCAGAGGGTTAAGTTAGACTGAGAGCAATGCATCTAACAACAAAGAGAACGATACCGCTGTAATCCTTCTCTAATAACGATGCAAAAAATACCATTCATAGTCATACGTTTCTCAGTCTGGTGCGATATGGAACCCACAAAAAAATTTTGATAGAAAAATAAGCTAATTCTCTCACATTACATCAGCGACAATGGCATGCAGTTTTTAATGATTTTCGTCTTTCTAATCAAATGCTCGTATAAGCTCAAGCTCCATCCAGTATTTCACCTATATTCAATTTTAGTCAATTAAATGTGTCAAAAAATTGATCATAATTGATCAGAAATCAATAACGCGAACAAACAAACAAACACAGAGACAGACATTCTGCTTTATATATATAGAGAGAGATTTCGTAAAAGTTGCACATTTATGATTAACAAATTCTACGATCTGAAAGCGAGCATAGCAACACTTTTTGAAATAAAGGATTTTTATATCCAATGCGCGACACTGTTGCCATGAATTAATATCTCGGCTGATTAAAGTCGTACGAAGATAAGAACAGTCGATATGGCTTCCCACGAATTTTTGGAATCCGAAAAGCGTATTTAATGTTTGGCAGTACAATTTTTATTTCATTGTAAAACTTAGAAAGAAATTTTTTTATTAACACACTTTACAATTTGAAAGCGAGTAGTGGCAACACTTCTAGAAATAAATCAGATTTTTATCTCTAGCGTGCGAATATGTTGCCACTCGGAAAACTGAGGACGAAAATTATCGTTTTTCCGAGTTTTTAATTAGTATCTCTGATTTTAATATTGTTTGGAAAAAAAATTACGTCGATCTTTTCCAAGACTCACAAAAGTATTGTAGAAAGTTTGGTGGCGATAGCTATAGTAGTGACTAAGCTATTAGAGGACAAACAAACAAACTTTCTTCTTTACATATATAGATAGCAATCCTCCAAAGATATGAAAATCGGATATAATGGATTATGTTGATATATCCCATTGAAACTTTTGGCATTTCTCTTTTTTTTTCGTAACTTTTGCAAGGGTTAAAGAAAAATTAGTAATTCTTAAAATCATCCATGTTTAGAATGTTAGAATCCACATTCCATCCATAAAGAAAAGTTACATTTGTTTTTTTTTATCTTCATCCTCACTTTTCTCTGCGTTCTAAACAAAGGCTATAATATCTCATTCTTAGAGGACGAGGACATCGTAAGCACATATTAAGGCACTACATGAATTGCACGACCATTGAGCCAATTTTCGTAATTCGATTCAAATTCTTTGACTGAGCTGTCAGACAGTTCTGTTCAAGGCTGGTCCTGTGACTGAAGTTTGAAATTTTCGTTATTTAGGGAGAGGAAATTGTGAATCATATGAGCTCGAGCGCGTATAGATGATTCGTTCCTTAAGTTCTGTCGTCAGAATAAAGGTTCTACAGTCTTAAGATCTTTTGCATGCCACAGGATATTCTTTATAAAGAGTGCTGAATCGTTGTTTAGAAACTATGCTCATCTTGGTGGAAATGATTACATTCTCGTTGAACAATGGATAAGCTACATAGTGGCAAAATTATCTTTCTTTTTTTCTCTTTCTCAAAAGAGCGAGAATCTTACATATTGACTTTTTGATGACTCCTTCATTCTCAGCTGGCTGTAAATGGAAAGCGTTCGATATTGAAGACAACGGGAACATCACTCAAAAAATACAAAATAGATGCACACGATATCTGCCGGGGATATAGTTTATCGTAATCTATAGCTCGTACCATACAGAAAATCGAAACTCTGTAATTTTTGTTAAGGAAAGTTGAGAAAGACTGAACGCTAAACGTTGAAGAAACATTGCTGAAACAGTTCACCATTCAAAGAATCCGTAACCTGCCAAAATCTGGCAAATACTTCCAACAAAAGCCAATGAAAAGCCTAAAAATGTCAGACCTTTGGAGGGACTGCATTTTCGTGCCAGATGCTGCATAAGTGAAACTCTCTGATTTTTTTTTCGGAAACTGATCGCTGTGTGCATGAGAAGAACTACAGAATTCTCTATTCTTCTCCTATTGTACACAGAGATCGGCATGGCGCACAGCTTCAGCATTGCTGCCATTAAGCATTATATATATCTTACCGGCAAAGTATGAAATGCCGGCATTCTATAAAATGCCTAGGTATTGCATATAATGTCGAACGATTTTAGCAAAGTATAAAATATGAAAATTATTACATACTTTCCCTAGGCATTGTACATTCCTTAGGTATTCTATAGAATGACAAATGCTTTTTAAGCAAAGTATGAAAAAACATTTATAATAAGGCTACTATTTAATTATTTAAAAGATGTTCATTCCTCAAGAATGCAGATGTTATTTTGAAGAATTAATGGAAGAGTGTCATTAAAACACTATTAATTGTAATGTGTAAAAAAAAGATAGTGAGGTGATCTTGATACAACATAATAAATTTGTAATTTCTATCTGGCTGAGACTGGGAATCAGTAAAATCTACCTGAAATCAGAAATTAAATTCAGAAACAGTCATAACTTTCACAACAATGCCCTTTTTAATACCTTTTTGTTTTTTTTCTGGCAGGGATCACAAAGGTGGTTGTATAGTTCAATATTATTACGTGTAAACGTGTTTGTATTTGGTTGAAGTTTTTTCAACATTCCGTGTCCAGTACTCAAGTGAGTTTTCTTGAACTACAAGGAATAACTCAGCGTCCATGATATAATAAACAGTACTGACGCTTCCTTTAACTGGATAAATGAACGTAATTTTGTTTTCCACAAATATCACATCCTAGCGATTCAGCAGCTAGTAGTCTTGTGGTTCCTTCTTAGTAATCATTTTGGCCTTTTCACATCATTTATTAACTTCTTGTAAGTAGTTTGGTTCTTCGAAACGAATCGGAGATGTATTTCATACTTTGCCGGTTTGTCATTTAGCATTCTACAGAATGCCTAGGAAATGTGTGAAATATGAATCGTTTCATTACATTGCCGGCTAGTTTTAGGCATTATATACAATGCCTAGGCATTCTATAGAATGCCGGATTCCAAACTTTGCCGGTAATATATATATGTATATATATTTTTTATGTGGGAGACATACTAATCCGAACCGCCGGTGACATGGACTATAAGAAATAGCCTCTCTTATAAGGTCCATGGCCGGTGAGGTGTGACGTCATCTGCCGACAGCCCAGCGTAGAGCAGCAGAGGCAGACGACTACAAGACTTGGAAGGAAACAGACGGTTTCCTCGAGAATTAAGTTCCGAATAGAAGCTCTGACTATATGTTGATATCGTCCTAGTCATGGATGAGGGCAGACGTGCCCTGTCGAAGATTATACCGAAAACTATCAGAGAATTTAGGATTTTGTTGTTGTTATTGCTTATGCTCCCTTGTCTGACGTGGTCAGCCCAAGCCTACGAAATTCCTCGTGGCAAGGAGCGCTAGATTACGCCTGCCGTTGGCAACAGCCTTGAGCCCCTAACAGGTGAGAATGCGATTTGGCTCAGTTCCGCCCCCAATTTTGATGGCGAGCACACCGGGAATACGGGTCCGAGGGTCTCCCACCCCTCTCTCCTTCCACCAACCACACGAGAGGACTTTCGGCTCACCGCATATTTAAAGTGCCGCCATACCGCACCGACACTCTACATCCATGCCTTCTCCGGAATTTAAACCCGAACCCTTCGGCACGGCAGTCAGCGATGCTAACCACTATACCGGCTGGACGGCATTTAGGGTTTTAGTTAGATCATTGTGATTAATAGTCCTGTGAGACACTATGATTAATAGTTCGAGTGAAAGAACTATAGACTGAACTAGCTGACGGAACCTTAGGTGTGGGGTTATCATTAGTTATGTCAATTCATCTATCACCATTTATATTAATTTTCATCATTTATCATACTTTTATTCATTTTATTAATTTCATAATAAAGTGGTTTAGTTAGTTTTTATCTCTTGCTCTATATGCTGTGCGTGTATCGGGTAACCTTATATTTATATAATACATTACTATTATTACAAGTCCAATTTATCGTGAAGTTTTACATATCGTTTAGGGTAAGCACCATCTAGTTAGATTTCGCGATAACGATGTTTGGGGCTAAGTGGCGACCTGTTAACAGAAAGGTACCCGCATTTTTATGATTATGCACTATTTTCGTGACAAATGACCTGGACCGTATTGTTTTGCTGCATTTTAATCATTTGAAATCATAAACGATTATATTGTAGCTTGGAAATACAAGATGTATTTTAAACACACATTTTAGCAAGGCGTGCCCTCCAGAAGAATGAAAGAGTAAAAGGAAGGAAAATGCAAGTTAATGATATTTTTCGTTTTGACTAAAATGCGTCAAAGAAACTCCAGTATTTAATTCAACACTAATGTTTGTTAGTCATGTGCAGTTTCACGTAATTTCTTATCGATCCAACCTTGGAGTATTTCAATAACTAATCAAAATGTAGAAGGATGGTTAAAGAGAAGAAACAGAATACAATTTACTGTTGTTGCCAGCGTACAGGTCCGCAATAGATTGAAAGCACACAGAATTGATGACAGTTTGATAAGATTTATTTTACCAAAAGAAACGCTTTACAGCTCTGGAAAATTCCACAAAAATAGTCGTACAACTCTTCGCACTATCACAGAGTGCAACCAGTAATTACACTTCAAACTACTAAGAATGTTAAACACAAGCGCAGCTAAAGAGCGAAGCTAACCCGGAGATATCTCAGTATTCCGAACTTACTCTGAACTAACGAGACTAGTTGCTCTTTCCGGGTTTTATATAGTTTTCGCCCCGCCGCCGAGATATTTCTAGCATTTTCTGCTTCTCGAAATTACTGTAAGGTAAATGAGGACAGAATTATGGTTACAGCTACACAGAGGATCAATGACAGTTATTCAGTTACGATACTCATTATAGTTATATAGGGACCAGATCCAAATGTCTCCAAATGATCGCCAAGTTTGGCGACTTTTGGCAATTTCTCTGAAAAATTTGGTAAACAGGAATTGCTTTCCAAAACCGTTGCCAGCTTGGCGATATCTCGCAAATTTAGCGAGATAGCCATTTACTCAATGTTAAATAGATTTGCCCGTGTATTCGTTTTTTTCCGGCATAATATCGTCTCTCTAAGATTTTATTGTTTTATTATAGAGAAACATACTACAATTTCACACATATTTGCCCTAAAATCAGCTATCTATGTACAAAATTCGCAACACTATTATATTTCTGTTTTAATATACCAAATATATAATTAGAGAAACTTCTTTTTTAATGTAAAAGTTAATTTTGTTTACTTAAATTCTTGCTATACATTCGTTTTCATTGCTTTAATAATTTAATTTTCCACGATTATTATTTTTTTTTAGGCATCATGATTTAAAGGATAAGAAAGGAAAAATCTCAGGGCAATAAATTCTATCATCAACAGTAATGAATTCCTGGCTTTCAATTCTACGCTGTTTAATTTCCAACTATGAAGCTTATAACGAAGAAAATGGAGAAGCTGTAGCAATAATCTCTATTTACATAATTAATAAAAGTTGAATAAAGGTTGAAATGTATTAAAAGTGCTGCTAATACTTAATTTGATGTTAATAAAGAAAAGAAATATTTCAACGATTTCAAAATTTCGACTCTTAGACTTCTAAAACGGAGACAGAAGGTTAGATCAATATTGTTACGTAGGTACGGGCTCGTAAAATATTAACACGGAAATAATAAACACGGATATGAAGATAGCTTGATAAAATTTATTTACCAAAAAGAATACTTTACATTTCTGGAACTTCAGACAAAAATACTCGTGCAACCCTTTTCAGTGTCACACAGCACGATAAGTAGTCACGCTTCAAGCTCCTAACAACGTTAAACACAAGGCAATGCAAAGCGCATCTAAAAAGGCGAAGCTTCTGTGGAGATGTCTCGATGCTCCGAACTCACGCTGAACTAAATAACTACTGGGAAACTGATGCTCTCCCTGCTCTTATACAATTTTCCACTAACCGCCGAGAAATCTCTAGTACCTTCCCCTTCTCGAAATTAGTGGAAGGCATATGAGGGCCGGATACGGTTACAGTACCATATAGGATCAATTAAAGTTATTCGGTTATAATAACTATCACGGTTATACAGGGAGCAGACCATGATGTCGCCAAATAGTCACCAAGTTTGGCGACTTTTGGCGATTTCTCACCAAACAGGGCAACAAAGGTTAGTCGCCAAAACCAACTCCAGTTTGGCGATATTTCGCCAATTCAGCGAGAAAGCCGTTTACTCAGTGTTAAATAGACTTGCCCAGGTATTCTTATTCAGATAGAGCTTCTTTTCTTTCAAGCGTTTCATGTTATATTATACAGAAAATGCAAAAGTTTCACATATAATTTCGTTATTATTATTTACGTACGTACAAAATTCGTAATAATATTTGTACGTTCGGGATAAGTGTATATGACTGAACAAATCCGGGTTCATATCTTTGTGCTAAATCTTTATTATATGCGGCTTAAGAGTCTGTTTGTCGCCGATAGTTTATGGGTTGGTTGCGTAACTGTACTAGCCAATGGGGTGAAGTTGCTACGGCATTCAAATAGTAAAATAAATTTTATCACAATAGTTATCATTGTTTTAATTAAATATCATTGCATTTAAATATTTTTAATTCATATAATTATCGCTTATTATGCATTGAACTATATTTACATATGAATTAGCTAGAAACTTGCAAACGTCGAGAAATGAAAGGAGACGAAACCGACTAACGAGTTGTGCGTAGTACATCTCATCAAGTAGGTTTACCCAAACTCTTACGCTAAATATCCTTTCGCGTCAAGAGTTTAAAATTTTGCTCGATTTTATTCCGACATTGTATTTTAAACTGAATTTTCAGCTGAACGCAAATTGAGCAATCATTTGTTTTTGAAATGGTTTTCAACTGAACGCAAACTGAGCGTGTCAGGGGGAAGGTGAACATTTGTTTGCATTATCAATCATCTGTTTTTGAAACAATTTAAGGCTGAACGCAAATTGAGCGCGTCAGGGGGAAGGTGAACATTTGTTTGCATTGGCAATCATCTGGTTTACATAAAAACTACGTGTTAACGTAATTTCTTTTAAGAATGCCTCCTAGAAAATACAGCACCGAAGAGGAGAGAAAAGGAGCTAAAGATGCACAAAAACGGCTTTCTGCACAAAAAGAAACCACTGAGCAGAGAAAGAAACTGTACTGCCAGTGGTTTCGTTTATTGCACTCTACTTTAAGCAATTAAATAGGGGGAAACCTCGTGGGGCAGTAAGCAAAGGAGCGTCCTCGCCGCCTGCCCTGGGTAATTCAGTTTGAATTAGCAAGACGCCTTTGCACAAATCATTTTAATTGCAATTTATAATATCTAGAACAGCGGTCATTTCGTATGACGGCCAGGTTTTCTAGTAGATTTGGATTTACGCCATGCTGATAAATTCGTATCCGGATAGATCCGCATTTTCATTACAAATGCACGTGTCGAAATCGCAAAGTATCGATCAGTAATTTAATCTAACCGAAAAACAAAAATTCTTCATTAAAATATTCTCAAAATTTGAAGAAAATAATAAATATATACCAGTTTTCGTGTGATTTACAGTATTTATATGTATATAAATTTTCATAAATTATATGTGAAATGGAAGTCTTTTCCTTACGCCATCTTAATATTGTCAGGACTGAGTGTTCGGTGTATATTCTTGGTAAACATCTTCGTGAACTCCTTAAGTCCTGCTCTGGAATAGGGAGCTGAATGCAGCTATGTTCTGTGGTAGATACTGTAATTAAGTGGTAGAAGAACTGCACTTGAAGGGATTTAAAATCCTCTTTTATTAAATCACAATTATTTACAACCACTTCCCAACTCGGGAGAGATACAGAAAGTAAAAGGCCACACTTGGGTCTAAAACGAACAATCAGATAAATTTAAACTAAAGCTAAATAGAAATTAAATTAATCGTTGCTCACAGAGCTATACACGAGGTTGGCCTCTAACTAAATGCTGCGTAGCAATATTGACTAATACTGACGCACTTGGATTTATTTCAATAAGCAATCACATAAAGCGCTATGGCTTAGAATTTAAATGCTAGCTAGTTAGGAGAACGTCGAATAGAATGACCGTGATCTGACACTAAAAGCTCTCTCACACTGAGAGGTTTCTACCTCTTGCTTAAATAGTCGTTGGCTCCACTTCAAATTAGCATAAGCTGAAAACACGCGCTTCTTCTAACGGGAAGTTGAAAATCAGAAGAGATAGAAAGATTTAAATTAAAATAAAACTTTGTTAGTTTAACTAAAACCTTACAATATAATTTACTAAGACAATTTTAACCACAGGGTGCTGAATAGAAACGCAGGCAATTTATTTCAACAAATTCTTAGCTTTGCACCAGAAAACGTTCCTAGCATTTTTAAACTTATGTATAACATATTCCATATACATACTGATGACCATTAAAATTGCTACCAGAGAAGAAAGCAGCTAACGGAACAGTATTTATATTATAAATACACTCACGTTTGTGAAAATTGCAACACCATGAAGGACTTACGCGAGTGAGCTGAAATTTTCAGGAAATGCAAAGTAGCGCATGATATGCAAATGTTTAGAATTGCAAATCCGTAGCGCATGCGTATGCTGAGCAGCGCCCTCTGAATCGCTGATGGATCCGAATAAATAGACGGCTGTAGCGAGGCGTGTATGGTTATCGGTGGTTATCTGCTAGTGGTAAACGTTAACTCAATCTGTACTTATGCCTACTTATGCCTCAAAGTGCAGAGCTCTATATATACCAAAAACAGGATCTTCAGCAAGAAATATAAGAAATCCTATTATAAAATTATCTCAAAATAAAATCAAATTTGATAAAAGCTTAACTTATCTTGGCATAGTAATAGACAACCATCTGTCGTGGCATCAACATATCAAATACTTAAAAACCAAAACGCTTATACTTTCCAATTCACTACGCTCCACTTGTTCAAGTACTTGGGGCATCAATCCAATATTCCAAAAAATATGGTACTCTACAGTAATTGAAAAAATACTTCTTCATGGAGCTTCTGCCTGGGGTAATAACTTGAACACCTACGCTCAACGACACTTACAATCCGCTCAAATACCATTTCTGTTATTAATATCGAAAGCATACAGAACTACTCCTACAAATGCACTTCAAATCATCACTGGTATACCACCCATTAATCTTTCAATCAAAAAAGAAGCCCCAAAAGTCCAAGTCTCAAGATTACGTATCACAAACTCATTTAACAATAACCTTTACTCTCCAAATAATTATGAATTCCTAGAACACAATCTGTATTTAAAACCTTCTCAATTTATTACAAAATCTTTAATTGCAACTTCATCAATTTATAATTTCAATCTTCAAATTTATACTGATGGCTCCAAATCAGATTCAGGCGTTGGCAGTGCTTATTGTGTATTCCAAAATAATAATATATTAAAACAAAGGTATTTTCGTCTTTATCAAAATAATACGGTCTTCCAAGCAGAACTTTTTGCAATAGAAGAAGCAATAAAGTATGCGAAAGATACTTCACTAACAAGTATCATAATTACTGATAGTGCATCTAGCATCTTTGCAATAATTGGCCATAGCAGATCTCCAATAGTACGTCGCATACATCATCTTCTATCTCTATTTACACTTAATCTCAGACCAAAATTTAAATGGACTAAAGCTCACTCAGGTACAACTGGCAATGAAATGGCAGACCAATTGGCAAAATATGCAGCAAATAATCCTTCACTTCCCCAACATTTTCTACCATATCCTCTGTCATATTTGAATAACGAACTAGAAGA
>KK118314.1:194569-212428 GCA_000611955.2 Stegodyphus mimosarum | reverse complement strand
GGCATAAGTACAGATTGAGTTAACGTTTACCACTAGCAGATAACCACCGATAACCATACACGCCTCGCTACAGCCGTCTATTTATTCGGATCCATCAGCCGTTCAGAGGGCGCTGCTCAGCATACGCATGCGCTACGGATTTGCAATTCTAATCATTTGCATATCATGCGCTACTTTGCATTTCCTGAAAATTTCAGCTCACTCGCGTAAGTCATTCATGGTGTTGCAATTTTCAGAAACGTGAGTGTAATATCTACTGAACGTGAAATCACAATTCTACTCACAGGTCATGGTCCATTTCCTTTCTACCTGCATAGATTTGGATTACATTCTTCAAGCCAATGCATTTGTGGACACGATGGAACAATAGACCATTATCTGTTTCACTGTGAAATTACTAAAGAATTTCATCTTAAACCATATAATGCAACATCTGCTCCTCTTTGGTTCAAGCAATTTAAGAAAAGTAATATACTTCGTAAAAAATTGCAGTCACTTATAACTTATCTATCTTTAAATTGTGACAATCTCAAAGCGCCATAAATATTTACATAGCTTACTCCCTCCCACTTGGGAACTTCTGTAAACTAAGGATTCATACTTTCTCAAAACTTCGTGTAATATGAAATCATCATGATTTTCCTGAATTTATTAATGTAGAAAATTTAATTATCCTAATTACGTCCTCTCTAATTTTACTGTCTTCATAATTGTACATGTTTATATGTCAATTATCTTGACTTCAATTAATTACTACTCAAATATTTTTAATTTAAAGACTACAACTCAAGGACTGTTCTTTTCATATATTCAAGACATACTTTTCTGCTCAAGGATTGTTTACCTTTTACCTTTTACTTATCTCTACAGTTACAGACTACTAAATTATTTCTAGACTGATTTAATTTTTTTCTATATTTAGTGTTTTTCTCATTCTTTTTTTTAATTTGGCTTATATATTTCTAAATTATATTTGTCTAAATTCTTTAAAATGTATAATGATATTTTATAGTATATAATTTGGTTATTCTTCAAAATTAATATATAAAAATCTGTAAACATAAATTTTTCAACACATGTAACAATTCTCTTAATATTTTTGTTATGAACTTTATTGGAAACAGCCTCTGTATGTCATATGTATATTTGTATATTCATTGTAACTCTGTAAAATTTTATTTCAAATAAATGCCGCTGATAGCGGATGGTGGATAGTTTCCATCAATAGAGCACAAAAGCTGAAAGTCGAAAAGATGGTGCAGCTGCTCTATTGATGGTCTCCTGTCTCCTGTATTCATGCCTCGTCGACGAAAGAGAGCGAGATTTGAACAACTTACAGAGTTTGAACGAGGGAGAATCATCGGCCTTCGTGAAGCTGGATTGTCGTATCGTGCAGTAGCCTCTCGTGTGCAGCGTAACAGCAGCACAGTGATGCGCGTTTGGAAGCAGTGGACGGACGAGTGTCGGACAACTCGGAAATCCGGGAGTGGACCCCGAAATGTGACGTCAGCTCGCGATGATAGACACCTGGTCCGCATGGCGCGGACGGACCGTACAGCTTCCTCTAGACAATTGGCAGCACTGTGGTCAATAGCTACAGGTGTTTCATTGTGTGCTTCATCAATTCGTAGACGTCTGCTGCAGTGTGGACTGCGCGCACGGACTCCTTTATACAGGATCCCCCTAACGCACGACCATCGCCGCCTGCGGCTACAATGGGCCAATCAGCATAGAGACTGGCGTGCTGATTGGCAGCATGTCGTGTTTTCTGACGAATCCCGCTTTAATTTGTGGTACCATGATGGCCGCATTCGTGTCAGACGCTATGCCGGTGAACGCCACCTTCCGGAGTGCATTATCGAACGCCACAGTGGACGAACACCCGGAGTTATGGTCTGGGGCGCCATAGCATATCATAGACGATCTCAATTGCTACGAATTGTGGGCAATCTGAACAGCAACCGGTATATCCGTGAAGTTCTACAGCCCGAAGCTGTTCCCTTCCTTCAAAGCTTGCCAGGCGCTGTATTTCAACAGGACAATGCCCGCCCTCATACTGCTCGGATTGTTAAATCCTTCTTTGCAGCGCAGCAGGTACAGCTTCTTCCTTGGCCTGCGTGTTCCCCGGATATGTCGCCAATTGAACATGTGTGGGATGTCATTGGTCGGCGTCTTGCTCGTGATCCTCGTCCTGTTGCGTCTGCAGACGAACTTTGGGTACGCGTACAAACGATATGGAATGCTCTTCCTCAGTCAGACATTCAAACTTTGTTTGACTCCATGCCACGTCGTGTAGCAGCACTTATTGCGGCGCGTGGTGGCCACACAAAATACTGATTCTGATCTCTTGTTCTTGTTTGTTTGCTTTGAACATTTAATCATTTATTTGTACCACTACCACTCAACTGTGTATTAAATTGCATTCAATTATGACGATTCCTTCTTGGTGCTGCAATTTTCACAAACGTGAGTGTATATCGTTAAAAAAGGTTAAAAAAATTAGATTAAAATTTCAGATAATTTTGAAGTAAAGAATTTTCAGTAGTCATTGCTGTATATCACGCGTGTACTACGAAAAAAAAAAGGAGGGTACCGTTCTACTGGGCCGATGGACGAAATTCAAATTGTGTTTTTCATGTCTTGAAAGCGCGACTCTGGATATATATTAGATTTATATATAAATTAAAATTAGCTCTAATATAGGTTTTTGATAGAAAATCGGACTTTTCTGAAACGACATGACAATTTTTTTTCCATATTTCGATTGTACGACTCAAATTATGCTTAATCATTAAATTTTGTAAAATTTAGAGCGAAATTTACGGTGAAATTCCAAAATTTATCTTGGGCAACTTTTTTTTTCAGTTTGCGCCCAGCATAATTCATTTTGCGTACTTCTTAACTTACAGCAACCTATTTTCCTTTCCTTTTTTCATTGAACACGGGCCGAAAAATGGTCATTCATCATGCTTTCAAATATTTTTAACAAAGTGCGTAAACCACATTTGGCGTTATTATCGCTTATAAAAAATACGCCAAATTTCAAAATGCCCCGGTATGTAAATTCACGTATATCTTAAAAACTTTAAATACTGTAATTAAATAAAATATAATACTCTAATTAAAAAAATGAAATAAAATACTCTAATTTTTTGCAGGTATCCTTAGAAAAATATTTACTTCAAAGATAATCATATTGAATTATAACATACAAAACGTAAACATTTTATAGGTAATAATTCAATACGTTTTTCAAAAATTTATAAAAATTATTTTAAAATACAAATTTAAAAAATAAATCATAAAAAAGGGCAACTTTTATTTAGAATGAATCTAAATTTTGAAATGTGAAAGGGAGAATAAAATAAGTTTAATAATAAAAAAGATATATTAATAAAATTCCATTAACATGGAGGAGCTAAAATTTTTGAGAGCTAATTTTCTAAAAACTTGTAAGGTTTTAGTTTATACTAACAAAGTTTTATTTTAATTTGCCTTTCCTATCTGTTCTCATTTCAACTTCCCGTTAGAATAAGCGCGCGTTTCAGCTTTATGCTAATTTGAAGTAGAGCCAAGTTTATATTTAAACGGTAGCGAGGAATTACTCAGTGTGAGACAGCTTTCAGTCTCAGACCACTGTTACTCTGTTCGACGTTCGCCTGACCAGCTAGTATTTAAATTCTAAGGCGTAGCGCTGTTACGCTATTACTTATTGAAGTAAATCTAAGTGCGTTAGTATTAGTTAAACCGTGATACGCACCCTTTAGCATAGAGTCCAACCTCGCGTTTAGAACTCTGTGAGCAACGAGTACTTAATTTCGAATTAACTTTAGTTTAAATTATTTGATTGTTCAGTTTAGACCCAAGTGCGGTCATTATTTTCTGTATCCCTCCCGAGTTGGGAAGTGGCTTTATATAATTGTGGTTTAATAAAAGAGGATTTTAAATCCTTCTTACGTGTAGTTCTTCTACCACTTAACCACAGTTTTCTACCACGGAACATAGCTGCATTCAGCTCCCTGTTCAAGATCAGGACTTAGTTTAATTCACTAATATGTTCGCCAAGAGTATGCATCGAACACTCAGTCCTGACAAACTATTCGTGCGATTTTTAGAAAACTCAGCACTTTGGCATAATTTGAGTCACAGAATCGAAATATGGAAAACAATTGGCATGCCATTTCAGAAAAAGTCAGGTTATTGGGTCAAAATACCTGTATTAGAAGAATGCTATATACAAATCTAATACATATCCTAAGTCGCGCTTTCGAGACAAGGTTCCTCGACACTTAATCTGGCAGAATAAAATTAAGGACCGTACAAGTTAACGGTTAAAAGAAAGTTTGATGATATGTGTTTTAGAGTTTAATTTGATTTTGGAAACTTACAAAATATTTCATGCGCTAAGTAAAATTTGCTTTATATTAGCATTCTCCTTGGATCTATTATTTGCTGTGCTGTGTTACATTATTATTTATAATAAACTGTGAGTTCTGTTTCTCATCGGAGTGATTATTTAAAGAGAAACCGTTATCCGAAACAATATTTATTAAGAATAAGGCAAAAGCATCATAAAACACCATTTTATTTGTAGCATTCACAAATTAATGCTAAGCATGTCATACATTGTTTCACATAAGTTATCTAAATACATAAAAATAAATAAATAAATAATATTAGTAGTTAAAAACCTAGTGTATAAAAGAACATAAATAGATTTCAGGTACATTCACATAAAAGCAAATCTGCAAAATAGTTCATCTGAAAGTTCAGTTTTTAAAGATGTAGTTCATAATCTTATTTTTCTATTAATAAATGAGAATGAAAACTTTTACCAATATACCATAGTCTGTTACTTTAAAACAGGCATTTCAATTCTGTTGCCAACACCCATTTGCGATAAAAATTCGTGTCACACAGTATTTTCCAGACGTTATTTGAGATTGTAGCTCGAGTCAACCTTCATTAGGCATCGAAGCACTGTAAATGGAAATGAAGGGCGTATATGTGTGGGAGGGGGAAAATTAAGCTAATCGACCTTTTTTTCGCCGCTGTTGTTCCTACAGTAACAAGTCAGATCAGGTGGAGAAAAAATAAACTTCGAGTTCCTATTTTAAAGTAACAGACTACAATATCGCGACATTGCACACTTTATAAAAGTAATATTTACAAATTTTGAAATGTCATCGGCGGAAAACTGCAAGTTAATTTTTCGCATATAGGGAATTTCTGGAATTTTAAATTAAATTTACATATATCCTTACTTTTTCTCTGACAAAATTCATGTTATCTTAATATATAGCATTGAATATTTGACATGCTTTTGAGACTTATATAAATTTATATCATGTACATAATACCAATATTACATGAAGAATAACATATCAAGATAATAAATAACTTTTACAGGCAATATTTTCCCTTTACGTATCAAACAATGTTTGTAAAAAAATAATAAAAACATTAAAAAAAAGTTATGATTGAATATCAATTCGGATAATATATCAAATATTAGGAAAATGAAATATTACTTTATTGAATAATTTCCTTTCAAAAATCATTTTAAATATCCCGAAACGACATACAATTCCAAAAATAATTTTAAATGTTCATTTTAAACATCCTTAGTATTTTATGGTAATAATAATAATTACTATTATCTTAAATTCGTCTGTAAGTTTAGATTCAAAAGACTGTTTTCAACCAAAAGAAACTAATATTGTTCACAAAAAATTAATATTTAATCTGAGCTAATGAAAAATTATTGAAATATTTAAAAATGGAAGCCAAGTAAGTAATTGGGTATAAGTATTATTGCGAGAAATATTTTTATATAATTTGTAAGGTGTGTTTTTAATTGTATAACAGTTATTTTTAATTTTGAAATCCTTTACTTTCAATTCTTGTTTCCCACTTACAACTCTTACCAGAATGAGTTTTTAAAATCGCGTTGAATGCAAATGAGTCAGCTGAAGTATTTATAGGAAGTTCAACTGACTTCGACAGAGGGTGCTCAGGAGTCCTTAGTGGCGCGTGTTTGCCTTCTGGTTACTTCATTCTGGAATCTATTACTCTCAGCCGTATTCTACACTGCGCAAAAAAAAATTGGGACAATTCTATATCCCCCGCTCTAATGGCCTGATTAACGAATTCAAATTGCGTGTTTCATGTCTCGAAAGAGCGACTTAGGATATATATTACATTTATATATAGCATTGTTTTAATATAGGTATTTCGACACAAAATCGGACTTTTTCTGAAAGAACATGCAATTTTTTTCCCATATTTCGATTCTACGACTCAAATTATGCCTAAATATTGAATTTCGTAAAATTTCGTCGAAATTTACGGAGAAATTTAAAATTTATCTTGGCGTACTTTTTTTTCAGTGTGCGCGCCAAGAATAAATCACTTGGCGAATTTCTTAATTTAAAGCAACCTATTTTCTTTTCTTCTTTCTATTATTGTATACCAGCGGAAAAAAGATCTCGTTTGTTACTTTCAACTAATTTTAACACAGTGCCTAAACCACGTTTGGCCTTATTATCGTTTGTAACGAATATGCCAAATTTCAAAACTCGCCAATATGTAAATTCACGAATATCTTAGGAAATTTTGAATAAAAAACTCTATTTTTTTTTTTTTTTTTTTCAAATGTGCCTAGAAATATATCTACTTTAAGACGGTGTTAAAAATTCTTTAGGTTATAATACAAAAATTTTTTCGAAAAATTTATAAAAATTATTTTAAAATACAAATTTAAAAAATAAATCATAAAAAATGTGCGAGTTATATTTGGATTAAGCCCAAATTTCGAATTCTGGAGGAAGGAATCAGGTAAATTTAATAAAAAAAAGAGATATTAATAAATATGTATCAAATCCAATTAACACGGAGGAGCTAAATTTTGAAAGCTAATTTTTTAGAAACTACTTGTGCGATTTTTAGAAAACTTGGCAGTTTGGCATAATTTGAGCCGTAAAATCGAAATATGGGAAAAAAATTGGCATGTCATTTCAGAAAAAGTCCAATTTTGTGTAAAAATACCTGTATTAGAACAATGCTATATATAAATCGAATACATATCCTAAGCCGCGCTTTCGAAATATGAAAAACGTTATTGAATTTAGTCAATCGGCCCAGTAAAACAGGAGATATAGAACTGTCCCTCCCCCGCAGTGTAAGTGCCTCTTCGGAATCGCCGGCTAGGTTAATTTAAGGGCCAACTATGTTAGTTATATGTTTTAGCTTCGGCTACTTGGTTTAGCATTAGATTAGTTTAGTCTATTTAGTTTAGTATTAGATTAGTTTCTTATTTTCTTATCCTGATTTAAAAGCCCAAGTGGAGGCTTTCCTGTAAGCCAAAAAAGGGAGCATTTGTTATTATTTCTTTGAATGAATAAAAGGGTAATTTTTTAACCCTTCTGACGTCTCTGTAGTAACTATTGGAACTCAGCGATAATCCGCTACTTAGTTCAATAGGTTTCTCGATGTTATATCTAAACAAAGTATCTAGGAACATGATAAATTTCATAAGCAAAAAAGCAAAATTATGTGAAGTAAATGATGAATTGCACAAGCGTTCAAAAGTTTTAAATTATGAAACTAGCCAAAACCGATTATAAATATAATACTGGAATAACATTTTCTAAAATATGCTAATACTTTTTTTTTCTGTTTTTTGAAATTATTCAAATTATTAGTCTAATTATTCAAATGTTTCTATGCGAAACCAATATTATAATATCACTTTTTACCTTTTAGGAATGATGACACAGCTTTCCTTTTCAATTTCCCGGCTTATTTTACAATTTTATTTGAATATGGAAGCTACATTATTAAGAAATATCACAGATATAAGCAGAAAAATCAGTAATTTTGAATCGAATCTCTCAACTTTGTCACTATTTTACAGAAATTCGTAAACGATTGTAATCTGCAAATACGAATGTAGGCTTATTCCTATTTGGTATATGTATGTATCTGTAATCGTTTAATAACATTATTATTTACAACATTGTGAGAAGCACATTAGTTTTGATAAATAACTTTTCTTATATACTTCAAAGTCCGATCATGAACAAGTATTTTCAAATGTTCCACTCCCTGTAGAGGAATACGATGCACTTTTTGCTTTTGTTTCCCTTGCCAAAGCATGCAGGCTGCCATACTTTTTTCATTCACAGTACCGTCCCCATTTCCGTAAATTACTTCTGGATGGTCCGGAAAATGTTTCATGCTCTTGTAATCTACCCTAGAAAAATAAAATGGGATCGAATTTAATAGAATGAATTTTGTTTCAAATGTTGCATGAAACTGCAATTGTAAATTATTGCTGAAATTAATTAACTTAGCATTCACTTATTAAGGGTGTTGTTGTTGTTGTTGTTGTTACCAGCCTCACTTGTCTGACAATAGAACAGGTCCACCACATTCATACTGGTAAGGAGTCAAATGCTACAGTCGTTGTCAAGAGTCTTGAGCACCATATAAGTGACAACCAGACTTTAGCTCAGTTCCGCCCCTAATTTTGAGACACAGAGAGAGAGAGAACAACCCCAGGGGGACGAGTTGGTAGGTCTCCCATCCCTTTCCCCCGCCACCAACCTCTCCAGAGGACTTTCGGCTCGCCGTATATTTAGAGTACCCCTATGCCGCACAGACACTGTACATTTACAAACATTCCATGCCTTCTTCGGGATTTGAACCTGAGCCCTACGGTACACCACTCAGAGTCAATAACCACTATCCCGGTTGCGAGCCATTTCTAAAGTGTAAAACCAAAAATCCTTCATTAAGTTATAAGGTATTTTTCCGCGCCTTCGTGGTGTAGCGATCAGCACGCTCGACGCGTAACCGAGAGGTCCGTGGTTCGAATTCCGGCGAAGGCGTTGCTCATTTTTCATCACTCCTTCTCCGAAATATCTAATGTCTCTACACTGACGCCCGAACTAAAAATGTGGTGGACGATGATTCTCCACCACTTTTGGCGGCGGATTTGGCGATTGGGTTCTCAAAACACCAATCGCCCTTTAAAAGGAGGAGTATATATGGTATTTCTCCCGCCTTCTTTGCATGCCTTCGTGGTGTACTCGCCAGCACGTTCGACGCGTAACCGAGAGGTTCGTGGTTCGATTTCCGGCCAAGGCGTTGCTCATTTTTCAAAAATCCTGCTTTCAAAAAATACCCAATGTCTCTAAAAAGTGATATGCAGATTTCCTCTTCGTAAAAGCCTCACCAGGGACTGAATGGTTAACACCGCTGAACACTGGGAGTTCGACCTGATTTTGATCCTAAGCGAACGGGCTGGTTGCATGGTTGGTTTTTCTCATGTGTAATTCGAATACATGATAGTTTCCTTTAGCATGTCAAGCCCTTCAGCGGCCGAGCTGTAAAGCCACCGAAGGGCCGGCTGAATAATAGGTTTTCGTGGTTTTCCCCAGGTGTAACGTGAATACGAGCCAGTTTTCCTCAGAAAGTCCTCCACGAAGGCATACCCCCTCTTAAACAGATATCTCTCGTGGAACGCTCTGAATAATGGTGAGACCTTGGTTTGCCATTTCTCAAAAATCATCCGTTATATACAAAGTAATCTTGATATCATCACAATTTCACAACATTTTCCTGTAACGGCAGCAAAATTTTGCAAGTCTTTCAGAAAAGGAAGAAAAGCTTTCATATTCCAACTAAAAATAATCTAAAATTGCATTATAGTCGATCACCTTGTAAGATGTATTTAAATTTTATAACAGCTATTTTTAGTTCTTTGAAACCCTTTCCTTTCAAGTCTTGTTTCCCACTTACAACTCCCTACCAGTGTAAGTTTTTAGAATCGCGTTTGAATGGAAATGAGTTAGAAGAAGTATTAAAAGAAAGTTCTACTTATTTCGTGAGAAAGAGTGCTTGGTGGCGCGCGTTTGCCTTCCGGTATTTCATTCTTCAAGCTATTACGCTCGGCCGTATTGTACATGTCTGTTGATATTCGCCGGCTAGTTTAAATTAAGGGCCAATTACGTTAGATATTTGTGTCTAGCTTCGGCTAAGCCTACTTTAGTTAGTATTAGATTAGTTTCTTATCCTGATTTAAAAGCCCGAGTGGAGGCTTTCCTGTAAGCCCAAGAAGGGGCCAACTCTTACCATTTTGTTACCGCTAGCTAGAAATTTACATTGTTGAGTGAATAAAAGGGTATTCTAATCCATCTCGAATCTACGTTGTCTACGTGAACTCAGCCATCAGTCGCTACTCAGTTCACTAGGTTCTTCAACATTTTATCAGAGTAGTGAGGAACATTCTAACCTGCACAAAATGAAAAAATAAATACTCCTTACTCTCTTGCTGTTTTCCGTTATCGGATGATTCCAGCTTAGCTTTAACACGCTAAAATTACTATTATAAAGTCTCCTTTTTTTAGTAGCATCAAATGCAAGAAACTTCTAAAGACTTTAAATGAATTATCACCATGTTTTGTAAAATACCACAGAGACTGAAAAAGGTGCAAAGGGCCCTTTTATTTAACTCAAGTAAAACTTAACAGAAGGCATCACTGGTGCTTACAGAAGCCAGCACATATGACTCAAATCAAAAATAAGGAATCTGACTTACCTAATTTGACTTAAGTGACGGTAATTTAGCCCATCGGCTACACAAATAGAGTAACGCGCAAGTTGCCTCTGACCTAAAGTCGCTGTGACAAGCCTAATGGCGAGAATAACACAACGCCTCAGAACACAGATCTCGAAAGAATCAAAGTAACAGCGTGGCCTTCAGCAGGTGGAACACGCTCTGATTCTACCCTGTGAATCCTTTCTTTAAATATTATCTATTATTTCCTCATTTGAATACACGCTAGCTAGAAACGTACATTCTTTGCAAGAAAATTGGAAATGAGAAGGAGAGAAAAGCAAATTAACATAAAATAATTGATTAGCAAAACTAAATGTATTCTCCACACTGTAACTATCGTTAACTTTTCGATATGTTCACTGTCTTTTCAATTTGGAAAAAAAATTATATTAAATGCAAGGATCGTATGAAAAAAAGCGGTAGCATGTCGATATTTCTGAAAAGATTTTATAACCGTAGTCATAAATAAGGATTCCCAACCCTTTTCCTGCATTGACTCCTTTTAAAAGAACAGTTTTCTTCATCCACTCTACTTACATTTTTCACTCTAAAGTGATATCTAAGGTTAACCAACGGACTCAAATCTTTGATATTTTTTCAAAGACTCACCAGATACCAGAGTCTCACCTAGAATCTCACGAGGCATGATCCAGCATACGTGGACAGATGATACCTAAGGTTAACCAACGAAACTGAAATCTTTGATATTTTTTCAAAGATTCATCAGATACCAGACTCTCACCAGACCTGATCCAGCATACGTGGACAGATGCTATCTAAGGATAACAAGCGGAACTCAAATCTTTGATATTTTTTCAAAGCCTTACCAGATACTTAAGTCTCACCAGACATGACCCAGCATACGCGGTTCCAGAGTCTCAACGAGAATCTCACCAGACATGATCCAGCATACATGGACACATGATATCTAAGGTTAGCCAACGAAACTCAAATCTTTGATATTTTTCCAAATACTCATAAGATACCAGAGTCTCAACAGACATGATCCAGTATACGTGGACAGATGATACCTAAGGTTAACCAGTGGATCTCAAATCTTTGATACTTTTTCAAAGCCTTACCAGATACCAGTCTCACCAGACATGATTCTGCTTACGCGGACAGATGATATCTAAGATTAACCAGCGGAACTCAAATCTTTGATGTTTTTTGAAAGCCTTACCAGATACCAGAGTCTCACCAGACCTGATCCAGCATACGTGGACAGATGCTATCTAAGGATAACAAGCGGAACTCAAATCTTTGATATCTTTTCAAAGACTCATCAGATACCAGAGTCTCACCAGACATGTTCCAGCATACGTAGACAGATGATATCTAAGGTTAACCAACGAAACTCAAATCTTTGATATTTTTTCAAAGCCTTACCAGATACTTAAGTCTCACCAGACATGACCCAGCATACGCGGTTCCAGAGTCTCAACGAGAATCTCACCAGACATGATCCAGCATACGTGGACACATGATATCTAAGGTTAACCAACGAAACTCAAATCTTTGATATTTTTCCAAATACTCATAAGATACCAGAGTCTCAACAGACATGATCCAGTATACGTGGACAGATGATACCTAAGGTTAACCAGTGGATGTCAAATCTTTGATACTTTTTCAAAGCCTTACCAGATACCAGTCTCACCAGACATGATTCTGCTTACGCGGACAGATGATATCTAAGATTAACCAGCGGAACTCAAATCTTTGATGTTTTTTGAAAGCCTTACCAGATACCAGAGTCTCACCAGACATGATCCAGCATACGTGAACAGATGATTTTTAAGGTTAACAAGCGGAACTTAAATCTTTGATATTTTTTCAAAGCCTTACCAGATACCAGAATCTCACCAGGCATGATCCAGCGTACGTGGACAGATGATGTTTAAGATTAACCAGCGGAAATCAAATCTTTGATATTTTTTCAGACTCATCAGCTACCAGAGTCTCACCTAGAATCTCATCAGACATGATACAGCATACGTGGACAGATGATATTTAAGGTTACTCAAATCTTTGATATTTTTCAAAGATTCATCAGATACCAGTCTCACCAGACATGATCCTGCTTACGCGGACAGATGATATCTAAGATTAACCAGCGGAACTCAAATCTTTGATGTTTTTGAAAGCCTTACCAGATACCTGAGTCTGACCAGACATGATCCAGCATACGTGGACAGATGATATCTAATATTAACCAACGCAACTGAAGTCTTTGATATTTTTCAAAGCCTTACCAGGTACCACGTTTTCTTCATCGACTCCGCCCCTTACATTTTGCATTCTAACATGATGTCTAAGGTTAACAAGAGGATTCAAATTTTTGTGATTTTTTTTGATTGAAGTTTCATCAGATGCCAGAGTCTCAACTAGATTCTCACCAGATATGATTAGGCATATATGGACAGATGATATCTAGGGTTAACCAGCGAAAGTCATAGACAAATTTGTTAATTATATAGTTAAGAGACAGGAACGTTCATGCTTACTTTAGAACAAAAATTATTAAGTTTCGTTAAATCCTTCTTGGGAATAATCTATCTTAATAAGATCCACCTTGACCTTACATTCCCCTTAGTGAGGGCTGAAATGTGTACTCAGCCCAATATAGAAGAATTTTTCAAATCTAAATTTCAACTGAGTAATTTAAGAAATTTTTTTGTTAGTTTATATATGGTACATAAACGATAAATGGCTTTACCTTTCAACAGTAGGTACATTGGTTCCGTAAAGGCAATGAACCTCAACTCCCGGCGGCTGCAAACTTCTCAAGGCATATCTATGTGTGTCTTTGTACATTTCGTAACCAGTTGTATAATTTATGTCCTGAAAAAATTCATGAAAATCAGATACCGTGTAGACTTTCTTCGGAGTAACCATCAAGGCTTCATTTTCGCCCCATAGTTCAGATGACGGGAGCATATAAGCTAAACTTGGACAAGTGCGTATGTGGTTTCGAACTTTCAAAGAGCTGATGATCGCTATTCCAAGATCGTCTCCTGAAAAGATATGTTATCCAGAGAATAAAGATATTTTTAGTTGCGGTCATTGTCAACAGAAAAATATTTTTGAAAACAATAATGCATTGGACAAAATTAAACAGCTGTTTACATTTAAGCTCTGTCATTTATATCGGGAAAATGTTTTTTGAGTGAGTAATGAAGTCACTTCACCCGTGATTATTTTACTTTCAGCTCAAATGAACACAAATAAAGTTATTTTTAAGATAACGTCATAATGTATTTTAACATCTGTTTTGGGTTCCAGATGGCTTAAGTACGTCATTAACCCATATTTCTTTATCGTCCTAAAAATAAGACAGCACACATAAATGGTCTTTGTATGAAATCTTTGAAATAATTAATTTCAAATTAAGGACGATTTATTATTTAAGACTCATTTAATTATATATTTGTCTTTATCGCAAGTTAGAATTAATTCAGATATTTTTTATAATTTTTTTTAAATTGGGGATTTTTGCAGATGGTTGTGCTTATGTTTTGTGTATGTACACGTATTTTAAAGTTTTAAGCTCGAAGAGAAACATAGATACAAATTTCTTGAGGTAATATTCTATAGAATAGAAGAGAAACACGCCAATGTGACAATCAAATTCGCTGAAAGAACCTTGTATTTGGCGTACATTTACTAAAAACACTAAATCGATTTCGAGGGCAGTTACAGGTCAGGGAAAGCAACCTCAGTAACGGCGTTTTTTATACCCTTGGGTAGAACCACGCGCGAGGAGGCAACGCCATCTATCGGCAAAAACAATAATCAAGAATTATGTTAATAAAATTTTAAAAGCGTTAGGAAGGACTGGATCAGACTTAAAATCATTTACTAAACATGCTAAATTTTTGTGAATATGAAAAGCCTCAAGAAAATCCAATTCACCGACGGAAATCCAATTAACCGACCTTTTGGATAATTTTTGCACATCCAAAGTCAACATTATGATTAAATTTCCAACTATGATACGCTACTGAAGACTTGTTAATTTCGCCCTTTCGGACATAAGATTCATGTTCCTTGATACGAAACTTTAACGCTCTTTTTGTTTGGCCAATATATCTCAAGCCTCACTGACACGATATACTATAAATTCCCCAAGAATTAAAGTCAGAAACGCAATCTTTTACAGTCGAACTGTAAATTTTATTGATAGGAGAGAAACTGACCTGAAAATTGAATTTGTGGAGAATCCGTGCAACTTTACAACTAACAGAAGGATAAAATGGAAGCACGACAAGGACACACGACCTTTAAAATTCTATTAGCATAATTCTTGATTATTTCTTTTTTTATGAGTGACGGGCACTTGCTTATAACGGCACTGGCCACTACTAAGGCCATTTTATTGTGGAGGCACCTAACAGGCGGCACCGCTACCTCCTATGAAGGGACAGACAATTTTACACCCATGCCTTCTCCGGGATTCAAACCCGGGCCCTTCAGTATGGCAGGCAGGCTCCCCTAACCACTATACCATCTGGGCGGAGATTCTTGATTATTATTCGATAATTCTTGATTATTATTTTTGCCGATAGATGGCGTTGCCTCCTCGCGTGTGCTTCTACCCGAGGGTATAAAAAAAGCCATTACTGAGGTTGCTTTCCATTTCTAGATATTTTGTTCTCCTGATGAGGAGGGACCTGTAGCTGCCCTCGAAATCGATTGAGTGTTTTTAGTAAATGTAAGCCAAATACAAATTTGTTTCAGTGAATTAGATTGTAATATTCTATACTTTTATACTAGTAAAAAGCATTGCCAAACACTTTTACCTAAAAGATAAATTTTCCTTGCGTTTTTAACTGTCCTAAAAATAAGACGACGGTAAAATCCATTACTGCATAATCCCCATTAGTTTGTAATGGAGATAATCCTTTCTTTCTCTGTTGTAGGCCAAACATTGTTATTTTACAACTAACCCAGATACTTTAGTGTTATTCTACAACTAATCCAGGCACTTTAGTCTAGCTAGCAGGTGCACGTCAATTGACAGACAAGTATGTGAAATGTAAGGGAGGAAGTTGAATAAATGTTTCAAACACTGACTCATGAAGTAAATTTGTATTCCGAAATTCATCCAAGTAGACTAAAGTTCTCTCGTTTTTACATACTTGAATTTTGCGTCTTCTTTTGGAAAATTATTTTGATGTTAGTACTATGGCGCGTAAATTTTTAATTGCGCAAGAAGCCTTGGATTTTTTTGTGGACTCCAGATTACAGTGATTTAGGCGACATAGACAATGAAATAGTGATTTTACTCCCGAATCTCGATGCACTGAGTAACACAGAGGAGATTGGTGATTTATCTACAAGAAAGATGAAAGAAATAATGTATGATGAAGGAAGTCCTAAATAGGATGCGGGCACTACTGAAATTTTAGTTTCAAATAGCAATGAAGAACATGATATAAATCCCAAATGGGTAAAATGTGAACCCAAGTTCGAACGTATTCCGAAGGTGTTTTCTTATGAGAGAGCATTTGTTGTTTCATGAGAAGCTTAAACACTTATTCAGTGATGATAGTCTGAGCCTGCTTGATTTTCAAAGACACATAAAAGTTGCTTATTTGGGAGTTTCTATTCCAAGAAATCCATCTTGCAGATAACTGGGTGTTCAACAAGTTATTGAAAATTTTCTAAAGCTTCGAAACGCGCATGTTATTGTGAAGAAACCAGAAAATAGACAAAGAACACGGCAGTTAAAGATCTACGCCGCAAAACCAACAATTGTCTTAAAAAATGTAACGTTGGACTATGTTTAAGACGCTTTTTCCTATTCCACCTACGTCAGAATGATTAGCAGTGGATTATACCATTGTCCTATTTTTAGGACAGGCTGTATTGATCAAACTAATAATAATTTAGTGACATTTTTGGTTTTATATGTATACATAAACTTAGAAAAACACATATTTAAGAATTTATAAAAAAATATTGATTTCTCCAATGCTTGGTGTGATATGGGTTAATATCTTCATTAAAAATTGTAAAATACAGAGAAACCTAAAACACCAAATAAAGTTAAAAACCGTTAAAAAACAATTTTTACAATTAAAATTAGAGTTTAAATTAATAAAAATGAGGCATAAAGACAGACTTTTCGGTGCACAAAACTTTTGGCCCTTCTCGGCAAAAAGACACTACAGTTGGTGGAGAAACTGGCTTAATTCACTAGGCTACTAAGTTTTAAATGTAAGCAAATTGCAGCATCGTTGGGCTAGTCGAATTTAGCGTCGTTAGGCTTAGTGGAACTTAAACAACTTTAAACTGTTGAAAATTCTACAGCTATTAAATGCAGATTAACTAGAGACATAAAAACCTTAACCGGAACATAAGAACAGTTCAATCACTTTTAAAGCAAAAATGCACAATTTACCAACATCTAAGAATAAAAAAAGCTTAGCTCACCTAGACGGCAACAGAGTGAGTATATATATATATACTCCCTATATATATAATATATATATACAAGTATTTATATACTTTTGGTGCGGCTGATTGCAACCATAAAGGGAGGTGCACATCTATATGTTAAAGTAGTCCCATATACAAAATTTCAATGTTCTGAGGCTAATCTTATTTGAGTTATACTAGATACATATATATATATATATATATATATGTACGTACGTACGCACGCATGTACGTAGAGACGTCACGAAAAAATCTCTTCTGAATCCCTTTTAAACCCATTTCGCAATCCTTGGTGGCAAAGAGAGCCCTTTATTCTGTCCGTGCATACAGATATAACGCAAAAACAATGTTCAAATGAAATCGAGAGCGGTCAAATATGGATGGATATTTTCGTTGCAATACTAAACCCGAAATTTTTCTGGATTACAAGACTTCCTTTACCTCGTACAAGGAAGTAAAAAACTGCATCAATTTTTCGCAAATCTACAATTTTGGGCGCAATCTTCTTTTGGGTACCAAATAACTAAGCTACATAAATACAGTATCAATAATATGTCATACTTGTTCTGTGAATTAAATGATCATCGTCAGAATATCTATCCATCAAATAAACAAACACAGAATGAAAGCAGTTTAAGTTATTCTACCTCTCTATTTGTGAGTGCTTGAATTAAAATATACAAATGCAAATTTACCAGCTAACCTGGACTTGGCTTAAAGTTTCCTTCCGCAAAGGATCTAAGTGCAACAAATTAGACTATTTTTAAAACTAAAAAAAAAAAAAAAAAAAA
>KK118314.1:179153-194536 GCA_000611955.2 Stegodyphus mimosarum | reverse complement strand
CCCTAAAATAAATAAAACTAAATTTGACTAGAGGCTATAAAATTCCCTATACTGCCATAGAATTTCAATCGTACACTTAGCAAAACTGCATCTAACCTCACTGTAATACATTTCCAGCGAGCCTCGTGTCACCAACAGACAGTTTTAACCGGCAAGGCAAGTGGACAGCAGAGCAAATTTTCATAATCTTGTTCGTAAATTTCCAAACCTAATAGCAAACCTGCTTGCCACTCAAATCTGCGTAAACTGTGGAATGAACGAGCTTCGTGACAAAAAGAGGCAGGAAGGAAAGAAGTGAATTAAAGTAATATTTCGCTAGCAAAACTTGTAAGGTATTTTCTTTCTCCTTCCAGCAAACCCTCTCCACAGTGCGAACTTACTTCCGGAGTTGTTATTGACCTGGAGGACCGTCCTCACAGTTCGTAACTGACTTCCGGAGTTGTTATTGAGCTGAAGGACCATCCACACAGTGCGTAACTGACTTCCGGAGTTGTTATTGAACTGGAGGACCGTACCCACAGTGCGTAACTGATTTCCCGAGCTGTTATTGGGCTGAAGGACCACCCCCACAGTACGTAACTGACTTCCCGAGCCGTTATTGAGCTGGAGGACCGTCCCCACAGTGCGCAACTGACTTCAGGAGTTGTTATTGAGCTGAAGGACCATCTCCACAGTGCGAAACTGACTTCCCGAGCCGTTATTGAGCTGGAGGACTATACCTACAGTGCGCAACTGATTTCCCGAGCTGTTATTGAGCTGAAGGACCCTCTTCACAGTACGTAACTGACTTTCCGAGCTGTTACTGAGCTGGGGGACCCTCCCCACAGTGCGTAACTGACTTCCCGAGCTATTATTGAATTGGAGGACAGTCCCCACAGTGCGTAACTGATTTCCCGAGCTGTTTTTGAGTTAGAGGACCGTCTCCGATGTAACGGTAGCACACTTGGCGCATATTCGAGAGCCCCGGAGAGGGCAATGCTCATTCTTTAGGTTCCAGCATCAAAAAACCTAATGATTTTACAATAAATACACATTTAAAAGGTGGTGGACAATAATTCGTCACCACCAGGGTTTAGAGATTGGGTCCCCTAATCACCAGTCGCCCTTTAAAAGGAGCAGCATATTAAGGTATTTTCTCCCCCTTTTCTGCATGCCTTCGTGGTGTAACGGTATCACACTCGGCGCGTATTCTAGAGGTCCAGGTTCGAGCCCCGGCGACAGCATTGCACATATTTCGCGTACTTTTGCTTCAAAGTGGTCACAAAGACTCCACAAAGTATTGGCAGTGTTAAGTTCATTTGAAAGTACTTTCTTTCTATTTTTTTTTCAATCTTCTTTCACAAACTAGCCTGTCCTATGGACCCACATTTCAGCATTTGCTTATTTGATGCGCTCCATGAAGCATGATATTTTAAGATAGCAGGATCAAAGCATGCAAAATGTATACTATTTGCGGAAACTTCATCAGAGCTTGGCACTTGAAGTACTTGCTCCATCTTTTCAGCATGACTTCGTAGGTAGCACACTCGGCGCTCATTAAAGAGGTCTAGGTTCGAGTAGCGACAAGGGCACCACTCGTTTTTTACGTTTGTAGCATTAAAAAACCTAACAACTCTACAAACTTAAACATAAATGCCACAATATGCTTATTAGAGTTTATGAAGATATAACTATTTAAGCAAAAGCGCTTCATGAAAAGTTTAATTTAGAAGAAGACCATGAGCCCATACCATAACACATTAACGACCGGATTTGATGTTTTTCCGTTTGGTGTCAGAAGCAAGAATAGAAATATTTAATTTCAAAATGGTTTATCTACGTAAGAGATGAAATTTTACAACAGAAGGTAATATTATCGAAAGACTATTTGCCTATCAGAGTCTTTTCTATCTGAAAAGTCTTTTAGGAACTAAGACAGTCTTTTCTATCTGAAAAGTCTTTTAGGAACTAAGACAGTCTTTTCTATCTGAAAAGACGTCTTAGTTCATAAAAGACAATAATAATATCTAAATGGATTTTAAATTTTATTTTCTTTGATTGTTGCATATCAGAAGGCATCAGAAATAATTTTAGAGCAGAATTCTGGAAAGGAAACAGGTGGAAGATAAAATTAACTCACGGATGTGTTATCAGAATGTAATATTTCGAAGAAAAATCGCCTGAATGGAAAGAAAAATCTTAAGAGATCTCAGAAATTAAAATTAATGTTTTCTGTTACAGGCATAAATAAAAAAGAGTAAGATTTAAATAATAAAAAAGGTTTAAAACCTGCTGCGAAACCCTTCATGGCTTTAACCGCTCCTCCGAAAGCACCTGCCAGGGCAATTATTCTTTCCACATATTTATCTTTCCATAACTGTGTTTGCATACTTAGGAAATAACTGATGACAGGACAGCCCATACTATGGCAAATGAAGGTGATTTTTGTCTGAGAATTTATCGAATACGTTTCTTCAGTTAGGTTTCTCAAGTCCTCGAAGTACTTTTTATATTCGTCTAAAAAATAAAGCAAAATGGAAACATAAAATTATAATTTCACATCAGAATATCATAATCAGAACATTATAATTTCAATCACAATTATAATTTCAATCCATTATGGAAAAACTCGAAGTTGGAATTGCTGCCTTCGATTATTTTTCGAACATCGACTTGGAATTTTAGTTTACTACAATTCTATTAAAGCAACTTTAAAAAGTCACGTGCTCCTTCCTAAGCTCTCCTCCACGACTCAACGCATCGTACATCGATATTTTAACTGTTTATTGTGTACTTTACCTATATTCATGAACTTCCTTATTCCGCCTCCGTGCGACCATGTACTAGTGTACATCCTATTTTTTCAAATCAAGCAAATGTTAATATGGTATTAATACGTAATAAACTGGTTAAAATTCTCTTTTGTAGTTGTGTACCAGAAGTAAATAAACGATCAACGATCATCCGCTCTCAGTTGTTTAGTCAGTCGCTTAGTTACTGTTGTTGCGAGTTCAGCGTGAGATCGGATTAGTTTTCTCTTTAGAAACGCTTTGGATTGCGTTGTGTTTTAACGTTTTTAGTAATTTGAAGTACAACTGCTGATTATACCGCGAGGTATTGTGAACACTTGTACGAATATCTCTGAAGAAAATTCAAGCGTTCTGATATATTTCTTTTTGACAAGAAGAAATTTTATTAACCTATTATCGGATTTGTGCATTCAATCTATTTCAAACTCGTACACACTCCACAATACGTTTATATACGTTTGGTGAGGCCAGTTTCAATAAAAAAGGGAGCTGCATAACTACATATTACTGCAGTCTCCTATACACAATTTGAACGTTCTACGGCTATTCTTTTTTGAGTTATGCGAGATAAATATATACTTACACACGTCACAAAAAATCTCTCCTGAGTCCATTTTAAATCCATTTTACAATCCGTTTTGTAAAAAAAAGAGTCTTTTGTCCATACGGATAGATGTCAAGCAAAACATTGTTCAAATCGATTCGAGAGCGTTCAAAATGGATATTTTTGTTGAAATTATGATACCCGAATTTTTTTCCGATTACAATACTTCCTTTACTTCGCACAAGGAAATATTAAAATATCGTTTAGAAAAACTATTCTGATGTTACAAAATCACGTGATGATCGTGCAGATCGCTGTGAAAGATATTCATCAATACTTTCAAAATAAAATATTTCTTTTCCTCAAAACGAAAATTCTATTCGCAAAATCTGATAGAATTCCTGTTCTAGAAAACAGTGGTTGGCCTCAGTATTGGCATGTAGCCAACTCGTAAATATTATTTACATGTATTAAAAAGGAAAAATACTTCGAAGAATTTCTTAAGAATACCGGATTATGATTCTAAAGTAATAAAACGTATTTTTAGACTTTAAAAAGTTATATATTACTTATGTGAAAATTCCTTAGGCATACCAAATGTAACAAAATCATAAAAAGACTAGTAAAACCACAAAAGAATATTATTGAATAGCTTTTACGGAAAAAAAGATCAACTTGGTATTATTCTAATTTATTTATTAACCGATGCCTCGATGCAAATTCTAAATGGCGTCAAATATCGCAAAATTCGAAATTAAATATCTCGGTCAAGTCGTAGGGGAGTTAAACCTTTTGTGTTTCACTTTTCATAACCAGTACAAAATTATTTTAAATATAAGTGCAGGAACCCTAGGAACACGTAGAAAGTGAGATTTCGCATTTCATGCGAAATTAATTGTTTTAAATTTAAGGATATAAAATAACGAATCTCTACGACATTAAAACATTTTTGTAATTGGAAGTACAGTCTACGGCCGATGGTTGGCCGATAGTAAAAGCCACGCAAAGACTTTTGTAGACAAAGTGTATATCACGTTCTGTTTTGATCGCAATAGTAATACAATTTTTAAACTACGTTTCTTATAAGTATATCAAGGATTTCAATGAATCCAGCGCAATAAGCATCGCAAATTACTCACTTGGAGCTTTTCTGTGGTCATAAGGTGCACCTCTGACGTCCACACCCCTTCTATAACCTTCACGGACCAGCATGTCGATGATGTCAGCAAAATAAGTGGAATAGGTTAAACGTGAAATCACTGAAATTAAAAATGATTAAATTAAGAAGGAAAATTTTTTAAAGTTCTATCGCTAATGTGTATTTATAAAGTATTTCTATATAAAAAGCAAGTAGAGTGAAAGATTAACATTCAGATAATGAAAAAAACATTCTTCCATGAAAGAAAAAGTAAAATTAGTGGATTTTAAAAAGTTTTATCAGCTGAGAAGAACGCTACAATTTCCCCTGTAAAGAGGTTAGATTATTTGTAGAACATTGTTACGGATTTTGCATTTAGTTGGCTATTTTTGGTAGAATTGTAATTAAAATTGTTTCATTTTCCCGTGCAATGTAGCTCGTGACGAATTTTAAGAGAAAGCTACGCCGGAAAATTAAAAATACAAGAGCACTTGCATTTAGCATTTAACAAATAGATATCTCGAAATTTTACTCTTTTGCTCTCCAGAAGCCTCGAGAAAATAAAAATTACCAGAATGTTCTCGTGCATGCTTAAAAAGCTTTAAAAAGCCGAATAGAAACATCTCAGCTCAGTTGTTTTAAGTGAACTGTTGTTGTTTACTTCTGCTGTAATTTTGAAACCTTAGTTTTCTCTGCGCTTTGAATTGTGTTCTATTTAACGTTTTAGTAGTTTAAAATATTGTGCGTATCGTGATATTGCACGAATATCCGTGAGGAAAAATTTCAGCATTTTGTTTTATTTCTTGTGATAAAAATAAATTTTATTGATTTTTCATCACACTTGCGCATTCAATCTGTTACGAACTCTTACGCAAGGAACAATATTTATAATTAAATTTGGTGGGCTTCAGTTGCATTTATCATTAAGAGAATTCATATTTTGGCAGGGTTTACAAATTACTAGCGGGCTGCGGCCAAAATAAAATTTATAATTACGTATACCTTAACAATATAATTAAGTACAGTTAAAATTTATAATTATGTACACCTGAAAAAAATGCATAAAAAATTTCAATATGTATAAAATCAGTTCATTCATTCTTCCGAAGCAACAACCAATTCGTACATAATTTTTCCTTGATAAATCAGGAAACAAAAAATTTTGGCACTTCACGTTAATACGTATAACGTCATAATTGATAAAGGTTCCCTAAAGCCTCATTAGAGTTACTAATAAAAAATTAAAGAAAATTCCGAAACCTTGGGAAATGATAAAAACAGAACTAACTTTGAACACAGGAGAATAAACATTTTTTTCTCCCCTAAAACGGGACTCGAACTTTCCTGGCACGCTTGTAACTAAACCTCTTGGTAAGTGATCTGTAAAAAAGCTTCACTCTTTTTTCTCGAAACAGGCATGACCTCATTCAGTGAAGTGAATTAGATCGTGAAAGAATAGCATCCTTACGAGGCTTCCAATTAGAGCTCTCTAAAAGAGCTACCATTCCGTTTTCTGGAAGCATCTGTTCATTCGCTCAGTAAAATGAATCGGTTATTTAAATCTGTTCCGGAGAGAATCCTTCAATTCAAGCACGCATATTATATAAAAGATTATATTTTATATTTATAGAAAAGTCCTAGGCACAGCGCTGATACTGTTTTCATAAAGTTCTGTGCTTTATTTTGAGAAACATTTATCCCAAAAAAATAGTTTCGAGTGCATACATATGTATAAATACATTTAATAAAGTGAGTTAAAACTTTTGAGTGCATAAATATATATCTTTAAAATAACTGAACCAAACTGACATTATGACGACCGACATTCTGTTTATATATATATTATGTAGAACGTTATATAGTACGTATAATGTTATGACATTATGTATAACATTTACCGACTTTATGAAGATTAATAATTCAAATAGAAAAACGAAATTTATCGAAGCAAATTGAATTCGAATTTTAAAAAGTGTTCGTGGGATCAAAATTTTGATGAAGAGAGTTAGGTAATTATTTTAAATTCCCTAAAGCAAAATTCGTTAACAAAAAAGCGGTACTGACTTCATTAAGAAAAATGAACAAATAAACAACAAAATGAAGAAAAAAGAAAATGATTTATACAAACTTGCAGCAGCAGTAGTAGGATCTAACCATTCGACAGCGGAAGTGTTACCAAAATCAGGAATTCGTATATCAACACCAGGAGAGTTGGATGTTGTTCTAGTCTCATTGTTATAAACCAATCTAAATGGAAGTTAAAAAGATTAAAAATACTGTTAAGAATTAAAAACTACTGTCAAAAATTAAGTTCACTTCATTTTCTGTATTGCATGCAGAAAACGTAATATTTATTCGCATACATTAAAATTTATTTATTACTAATTTTCTCTCTCTGAGTAATGATAAACCTTTAGCTAGATCATTTCTTTGATACCCTCTGTCTGCTCTTAACCAAAATTATTAAAACACTATCGGAAATACCCGATGGCAGTTCAGTTAAATTGAGAGTAATGCATCTAACAACAGAGCGAACGATACCGCTGTAATCCTTCTCTAATAACGATGCAAACAATACGATTCATAGTCATACATTTTTCAGTCTGATGCGAAATGAAACCCACATAAAAAATTTCGTTAGATTTCGATGCGGGTACTCTAAATCTATGGCGACCCGAAAGTTCTCTCGTGTGGTTTAGTAGTAGGGAAGTGCGGTGGGAGACCGTCAACCACCTCCCGGGGTGTTCTCCTTCAAAATCGGGGTGGAAGTCCAACCTCCTTGAAGCTCTGGCAACCATTGTTCCATGAAATACATGGACAAGACAGCAACAAAAGCTGTTCTAAATACTTAAAAATATTAGAAATGTTAATTTTAATAATATTTGCCTCCTTACAAACATAACAACAATATTGGCATTCCTCGCCTCGTGAACTTAATCACATTACGAGTCTTCAACCCCCGCAGAACTGGGGCCGGGGTTCCTTGGAGGGATCGGAGCAACGCACCCAAAACCACGGGGCGTTAATTTGCTGGTGTCTTCCTGTTTCCGAGATTCCTGTTTGCGCGGTTGTCACAAACGCTCCTGTTTCCGCGAAATCATCAATCTTAATTCTCCCCCTTCTCAATGGGGTTACATAGTGTGGGGAATGGGGTGACTGGGCCTTAGCTTTACCCGAAATGCAGGAAAGTAAAAAAAAATTTAGATTTATAAAAAGAATTTTTAAAAGAAATAATCGAAAAATATTTAGGATCTCAGATTTTTCCATGAATGAAGCTAATACTGTATTTATTTAAAACGGGAGCGAGATGTTCAAACTCTGCAATGATTTTGACAATGAACTAAAAGATCGTTTCCTAAAGTAAAAATAACATGCCGAATTCTTCCGAAATTCCGTATAAAAGCGAGTTATAATAAAATCTTTCAGAACAAATATTCGTTCTAAAACGACGTTCTTTCTTCTAAAACGACAACTTCTTCGGTCTTAATTGCGCCTTTGCAGCTTTTAATTCTTTCATTTACGCAAATCCAATAAACTACATTTTCCTTATTTCTATTCTGAATTCGGTATTGATAACCTTTATAAAGGACTAAAGGTTTTTTCCTTTTAGTTTCAATAATGTCTAAAACATCCCTATTGATTAACGTGAGATGTGAAAACAACAGCTAATATTGCGACAGAATTGCAAATAGAATGAAACTAAAGATTTCGAGATAAGTCTGAAGAAGACTAATTTATTCACAGAGAAACTGCCCAGTTCTTCTTAATGACTCATCGTGACATATCCCGAGGAGCTGTGGAAGGGGGACTGTGCTCTCCGATTTCGGGGGAACTGGAAGAATTTTGAAAAACGCGAAAGGAGGAATTGCGGAAACAGAACTAATTATAATTGCTACCTACCAGTCGCTCGGGCTGCCCGTCGCAGAGGGTCATTACGCAGCGAACCCGGGGCGTTACTCCCCGGGCTACTAGAGCCACTCTGCTCTAAGACTTGCCGAACCCCGGGCCGGCAAACAAGTGAGCTTTCCGGAGACCCCGAAACCACTACGTTCGTAATTTGTATACCCCCGTGGCCGAGACTGCCTAAGTACAGATCCTAGCCAGTAGCTTCGCAGAGTTTTCTACGTCGACCCCCGGGCAGGAGCTTACAAACGTAAAATGAACAAACAAACAATATATATATATATAAACAAATTAGATATTTCTTGGATCAAATTCAGAAAAAAAAAAAATAAGTGAAACAGTTAAGTGATAAAGCAGATACGTGAAAAGCTTATGCTGAAATGCAATAAAAATATTATTAAGGAGGACATATTTATTATCAGATTATTTTAAATTTTATGTTTCAATAGAATTATGCAATTGTATTATGCATTCAGATTAATTTACACACTATTGTAATTGTGTGTCGTGATCAGATTACCTCATGTTATCTACCATGCAGTCGATAATGTCTGGTAAGACGAGTTCAAGGTTTAGCCAAAGATTAAAGTAACCACTTGTTTTCCGGTCGCACAAAATATTTACTATTTTTGGTTTGTCCAATTTAGCTTCCAGTCGGCTCCCTCCATCACCGGGAACTGCAATAAATAAACTAAATAAATATTCGTGAAAGAAAAAACTTTTATGATATTAGAAAGTAAAGCTGCTTTTGGCATGATTAAAAAATAGCAAGATGTGCAGGTATTTCAGAATACGAGCAACAACCTTAGAATAATTTGGCAATTTTTTGTAGGGGAAAAAAAAAAGAATGATGACTTCTAATTACAAAAAATTATTTATTACGTACTTGCATATTATTACATACGTATTTTGCATTTTAATTAAAATAAATTTGAGATAAATGCCTAATTAGGCATTTTGAGATAAACAACGACTAAAATTACAATAAATTATTACCTACCATATCTTAGAGCTCAACAAAACCGAAAAACCTTAAAAATAAATTTAAAAAAAGAGAAAAAAAAAACATGAAAGGTTCCAGATTTTCAGGGTGGCCCAAAAGGGTTTGTTAAGGTTTTGTATGCTCTCGCTGCCCTTGCAGTATACCAGTCTGCTCACTCCTACTAACTTTTCTTGTCTTCTTAGTTTTATTATTGAACATATTTTTTCGCACTTATGTCATACACAGTCCAGTCACATTAATGTGACCACCACGTACTTTCCATGTCAGAGTTAAATAACCAATCACAGAAGGCAGGTGGCAGCACAGTGCAGTTGAGCGTATATAAAGGGTGTGTGAGGGCTTCGGAAAACATTTCAATCGTTGGCGTAATGCAGAAACGAAGCGATTTATCCGACTTCCAAAAGGGCATGATCATTGGCTTTCGGGCCAAGGGTGGAAGCATTTCCGAAACGGCTGAGTTTGTGAACTGTTCGCGTGCCGCCGTGGTAAAAGTGTACCGTGCATGGCAAAATGGGACTGTCCAAAATCAGCGACGTGGCAAATGTGGTGCACCACGGGCCATAGATGACAGAGGCGAACGACGGTTGCGGAGATGCGTTCGGGCAGATAGACGGGCTACCGTTGAGCAACTGACCACCAAAATGAACCAAGGGGCTACCAAAAGTGTCTCCCAAAGTACTATTCAGCGAACATTGCTGCGTCTGGGCCTCCGAAGCAGACGCCTGGTTCGTGCACCTATGCTGACTGCTGTTCATCGACGGCGAAGGCTAGAATTTGCACGCCAGTACAGCAGCTGGACGTCCACTGAGTGGCGACAGGTTGCGTTTTCGGATGAATCGCGTTTTATGCTCCATCGGACAGATGGACGTTGGCGTATAAGGCGTGAAACCTCTGAAAGGAACCACCCTGCAACCATTGCCGGAACGGTCCAAGCTGGAGGCGGGAGCATTATGGTCTGGGGAATGTTTTCCTGGCATTCTCTAGGTTCACTGATCATTGTGGAAGGCACAATGGATCAATACAAGTACGCATCTGTCCTTGCGGACCATGTTCACCCCTACATGCGCATTGTTTTTCCTCAGGATGATGGCATCTTCCAGCAGGACAATGCGAGGTGCCATACAGCTGCCAGTGTACGTGCGTGGTTCGAAGAGCACCAGGATGAGTTTACCGTCCTCCCCTGGCCAGCAAACTCACCTGACTTAAACCCAATCGAGCATCTGTAGGACCATCTCGATCGAGTTGTTCGCGCCATGGATCCTCAACCGCGTAATCTAGCGCAGCTGGCCACGGCATTAGAGTCGGCATGGCTCAACATCCCAGAGAACACCTTCAGGGACCTATGTGACTCTCTTCCTGCACGTCTCGCAGCAGTCCGCTCTGCGAAAGGTGGTTATTCTGGCTTTTGACAGATGGTCTCATTAATGTGACTGGACTGTGTATTTCATTCAAACACTTACGCAATAGTTTATACAGATTCAACAGCAAAATAAAAAAAATAAATAAATAAAAGCAGCATAGTAGTGTACGTTTAGAATTCCAGATGCAACATTAAGTGTTGGCATACTTTTTTCTGCTTTTGTTTTCACTCTTTTCTCACTTTATCATATCAACATTCAGTTTTCTTGCTAAAATGGCTGTGAAAAATATTTTTGCCTTTTTATTATTAACGTTTTGTGTGTTTACTTTATTTATTAAATATCACATTCTTTCTACGCTCTTACGCCACATAAAATTCGATTCAACAGCAAAATCACAAAGTATTTAAAAGCAGCGTATCTTTAGAATTTCTCACAGACAGTCTCGCGTGCCGGAATTAAAAATATTTTATTCCGTCCAGTGTTGCCACTGTTCGCTTTGAAATCGTTGAGTTTGTTAATCAAAAATTCATTAAAGTTTTACAAAATATGAAATAGATAATAAAACAAATTCCAAATTCAAATTTCAGGCTTCCAGGTGCCCATTTTCGACTGGAGGTCCACGTTATTCAAAACTGGATGGCTCCAGGTACACTGCCGGAAAAAAAAAAAAAAAGAAAGAAAGGGGGGCAGTTCTATATCTCCCGTTCTACTTGGCCGATTGGCGCAATTCAACTTGCGTTTTACATTTCCCGAATTTCGCGTTTTACATTTCCCATTTTCTCTTTTATTTATCTATCAAACTTTTCTTAGAGTTATACAGAGAAAATACAATAATTATGTACACTGCGAAAAAAAAATGGGACAGTTCTATATCTCCCGTTCTACTGGACCGATTGACGAAATTCAAACTGCGTTTTTCATGTCTCGAAAGCGCGACTTAGGATATGCATTAGATTTATATATAGCAGTGTCCTAATATAAGTATTTTGACACAAAATCAGATTTTTTCTAAAATGACATGCCGATTGTTTTCCATATTTCGATTCTACGACTCAAATGATGCCAAAAATGCTAAGTTTTGTAAAAATCGCACGAGTAGTTTTTAAAAAATGAGCTCTCAAAATTTTAGCTCCTCGATGTTAATTGAATATGATATACATTTTAATACCTCTTTTTTATTAAACTTATAAGGTATTTCTCCCGCCTTCTTCGCATGCCTAATAGTGAAGCACGCTCGGCGCGTATTCGAGAGGTCCCGGCTAGGACACTGCTCATTTTTCATATCTACTGCTTGGAAATAATCTAATGTCTCTACAAACTTACTTGATTCCTCCCTCCAGAATTGGAAATTTGAGCTTAATCCAAATATAATTCGGATATTTCCTGTGATTTATTTTTCAAATTTGTATTTTTAAATATTTTTTTTAAAAAATTTTTTGAAAAATTTTTGTATTAGAACCTATAAAATTTTTAACTCCGTATTTCTAGGCACACTTGCGAAAAATTAGAATTTTTTATTCAAAATTCCCAAAGATATGCGTGAATTTACACATTGCCATGTTTTGAAATTTGGCATATTCGTTACAAGCGATAATTACGCCAAATGTGGTTTACGCACTTTGTTAAAATTATTTGAAAGTAATCAACGTGACCTTTTTCTCGCTCGTATACAGTAAAAAAAAGAGAAAGGAAAATAAGTTGCTATAAATTAAGAAGTTCGCCAAGTGAATTATTGTTGGCACAAACTGAAAAAAATTCGCCAAGATAAATTTTGAAATTTCTCCTTAAATTTCGCACTAAATTTTACAAAATTTAATATTTAGGCATAATTTGAATCGTAGAATCGAAATATGAAAAAAAAATGCATGTCATTTCAGAAAAAGTCCGATTTTAAGTCAAAATAACTATATTTATATATTAGAACAATGCGCTTTATAAATATAATACATATCCTAAATCGCGCTATGGAGACATGAAAAATGCAATTTGAATTTCGTCAATCGGCCCAGTAGCGCAGGAGATATAGAACTGTTCCCCCCTTTCTTTTACAGTTGTTTTTTCACAGTGCGACAAACATATATACATTCTTACACACTATTGTAATACATATGCAAATTCTTCGATGTTTAATTTTTTTAAATATAATACAGGGCGATACTATTTAGTGGCAATAATTTGTAAAGTAATAGAAAACATTTAACGAATACAATTAAAAAACATTTAACGAATACAATTAAAACAATTGAAAGTACCAAATACACTTAAAACACATGAAAAAGCAATTTTTACAATTACTATTAAGAGTTTCTACACAAAAACAAGCAATTCGAACAGCGGGCAGATTTTTGGGTGCACAAAACTGAAAATTTACTTTTGCTCCCACTCGTCAAAAAGACACTGAAGTTGCAGAAGCTGACTTAATTCACTATTCTGCTAAATTTCAAATGCAAACAAATATGGCAGCTATGGTAAAAAAAAATTAGGCTCAGGCGCAATTTTAAATTGTTGACTATTCTACAACTATTGCATAAAAGGCATAAAAACTTTAACCGGAAGATAAGAACAACATAATTCAATCATTTTTAAAGCAAAAAATGCACAATTTACCAAAATATTAAAAAAAAAAAAAAAACTGAGCTCACGGAACAGAGTAACGCAGTGAGTATATATATATATATATATAGTTTCAAAAGAATATAGTAAAGTTAAATTAAATTTAAATAATTCTCTTGCGCCATTGCTGCAAGGAATGAAATTTGAATTTAACAAAATTTCTATTCGTAAAAAGCAAATTAAAGTAAAAAATTAATTAAAGAAATAGGTTTAAAAGAAATTATAAATTTATATTGCTGCGAACTAATCTTTAATATCATTTAAATTCTGAGAACATAAGTAAATCAAGTGCAAGTATCAAAATCTATTAACAAATATAAATATCTAATTTTTTAAAATCCTAAAAATTATAAAAATGCATAAGTGAATATTTGTTGAGCTGGCAGAAGACAGACTTATCAAGGGGAAGTTGCCCTCAAACCTAACTCTTCAATTATTCAATTCCTGTTTCGTCATTCATGTAGGCAAGGGTAAAATTCAAAACCAAAAGTAAAACCAAATGGTGTGATTTACCAAAAGTAATTCAAACGAGTGGAATTTTTAGAAAAGAACGAATTAAAGTTAATATAAAACAATATTTTTTTAGAAAACCAATATTTTTTTAGAAAACCAATGTAATTTAGAAACTCTTGCCCACAAAAAAAACTTCCCCGACACGAATATGCATATAAACAAAAAAGAAACAGATACTATTAACATACAAAAATAAATAAAAAATTAGAAACTGTATTAAATAATACTAAAATAATATAATAAAGGCAAGTAAAAAGTAAGTTTTAAATTAATTTAATTAATTTACCATTTATTTCTATTTGGAGTGTGTAGAAGGAGCAACATGTCAAACAAGTGATGTAAAGTAGTGTGTTTCTTCTAATTATAAAAGAGGGCGCTAGTAAAAGGTAAAGTTGAGTGAAAAGCTGCTGTATGTAAGAACCATTTAAAAATCTATTTAAAAAAACTATTCTGCAATCTATATGTAATTTAAAAAGTGTGTTCTGTAGCTAAAAATTTTTTTAAATCTAACTGTATATATATATTTGGTGCGGCTTATTACAACTAAACAGGGAGGTGCAAAACTACATGTTATACAAGGCTACATGTTATGTGGTTTCATAAATCCTATATACAAAATTTCAACGTTCTGAAGCTACTCATTTTTGAGTTATGCGAGATACATAGATACATACATACGTACGTACGTACAGACGTCATAAAAAATCTCTTCTGCATCCATTTTAAATTCTTTTACCAACCCATTCTGGGAAAAAGAATCCTTTATTCTGTTTTTACCTACATATGTCACGCAAAAACATCGTTAAATTGCGTTCGATAGCGGTCAAAATGGATATTTTCGTTGAAATATGATACCTGAAATTTTTCGCGATTAATACTTCCCTTTTACTTAGTACAAGGAAGTAAAAAATTGGGGAGTGGAAGTTAACGTCCTCATTTAAGTTTTCGCGTAAATGAAATTAGAAACAGAGTAATCTACAAATAATATCAAATTTCTTTGTGGCTTTGCAAAGATCAAATGAATGTATAAAGCGCAAAATAGCTAAATGTGGACACTGCATGATATCCCTGTGCGACCGATTAAACTGTAATCTTTTTTCTGCACTTCATTTAAACTTATTTCCTCGAATTTTATTACAGATATATTCCTCATTCAATCAATTCAGTTCGCACTTCACGGTAAGGAAAAAAATGCATAAAAAACTCAAAACATCTTCATTAAAAATTGTAAAAACACCAAATACAGTTAAAAACAGTTATTTATTATTATCATTATTATTTTTTACAATTAAACAATTAAAATTATATTTTGTGTTCAAAAACAAGAATAAAACCAATGGACAGGAATAAAACCAGTGGACAGGAAGGCAAAATTTTCGGTGCACAGAATTGAAAGTCATGGGGGGGGGGTTGTTTGCGATGGGCGGACATTTTCGTTGAAACATGATAGACGAAAATTTCGCGACTACAATACTTCCTTTACTTCGTACAAGAAAAAAAAGTAAAGTAAAAAGGGACA
>KK118314.1:159735-179039 GCA_000611955.2 Stegodyphus mimosarum | reverse complement strand
ACCGAAATCTGGAGAATGTCGACTTTCACCGGTGAATGTCAACATTCACATAGTCGCTTGGTGTATGTCCGAAATATTTTCCAAATACTCTTATTTCTAACTTACACCGGTGAATGTCGACATTCACCATGTACTAATGGTGAATGTTGAATATATGAGAATATTATATTTTCTTCTCCGTCATTCAGTCACGAAAAAACACACAAGTACTTAAAACACACGATACATTCAAAATGAGAAAGGAAAATAATAGAAGTTAAAAAACTTACTTAAATTATACAGTACGTAGTAAATGAGAAAATAAAATAATAGTAATAAAAAACTTACTAAATTATGTGATTCAAATCTGATTCATTGCAACAACTTAAACTATTATGAGACTTTGAATTGCCCAAGAGGCCCTTGCTTTTACGACAGACTTTATAGGAAACAGCCAGTCGCCTCTCTTTTCGACCTACACCAGAGCATATCTGTGATTGTCGACATACACCGGTGAGGGTCCGAATGTACAAGAATGTAATGCAATATTCGATCTTTCACCGACGCAATGTTGACATTCTCCAATTTCGGTCTTTCACGGTAACATATATATATTAGATTCAAATGTAGCATTTTTATGAAATGATCCACCGATTTTTTTTTCTGTTTTTCGATTCTACGATTCATATTATGTCCAAACACTAGCTTTTGTGTAATTTAGTGAGAAACTTACAGAGAAATTTACAACTTTATCTGGGCGCAAACTGAAAAAATGCCCTAAGAATGCACTTGGCGAAATTCTTAATTTATAGTTACCCACTTTCCATTTCCTCTCATTGTGCAGGAGCGGGGAAAACGGTACATCGTTCATTTTTTCAAATATTTTTAACAAAGTGCGTAGACCACATTGCCTCATAACAAATATGCCAAATTTCAAAAGGCGTCATTGTATAAATTCACGTATATCTTGGGAAATTTTGAATGAAAACTCTAATTGTTTGCATATGTGCCTAGAAATATATCTATTTTAAGATGTCAAAGATTTTATAGGTTTTAATTCAAAAAATTTCTTCGAAAAATTTATAAAAGTTACAAAAAATACAAATTTAAAATAGAAATCAAAAGCTGTAAGTTTTATTTAGAACGAATTTAAATTTCGAACTGTGAAAGAAGGAATGAAGTAAGTTTAATAAAAATGAAAGAGAGATTGATAAATATATGGCAAATTCAATTAATACTGAGGAGCTAATATTCTGACAACTAACTTTTTAAAAACTACTGATATTTTTACAAATCTTGGCACTTTGGCATCATTTGAATCGTAGAAACAAAATATAAAAAAAAAAAAAAAAAAAGGTATATAATTTTAGAAAAAGCCCAATTTTCTGTCAGAATACCTATGTTGGAACAATGCTACCATAAATCTAACATAAAACCCTAAGTCGCACTTTGGAGACATGAAAAACACAAGTTAAATTTCGTTAATCGGCCCACCAGAACGGCATATTTAAAACTGCTCCAATTTTTTTTTTCCTGTCTCACCCACCTTTCTTTTAGCCCAAAGGACGTTAGCCCAGAAGGGCTATTAATTTCGTTTTGGCATTTTGTTTTGATTCACTTTCTGCGTTGATTAACTTTTCAAACTGTTGCTACCAAATATCACAGCCCTGTATGAAATGAATGTTTAATGAAATTGAATAATAATGAAGAATCTGCATGAATGTATGTATGTTTTTCGCACTGTTATTAAAACAACGGACCCAGAACCATCCAATTTTGAATAACGTAATCCTCCACCGAATATTGCCATCTGGAAGCCGGAATTTGGAATTCGTTTTATTATCTACTTCATATTTTTTCAGATATTAAAGGATTTTTGATTAACAAACTCAACAATTTCAAAGCGAGAAATGGCAACATTATACGGGGGGGGAAATATCTGCAGCGCGCGAGACTGTGTATCGGAAATTCTAAAGATATGCTCCTTTTAAAATTATTTTGCGATATTGCTGTTGAGTCGAATTTTATGGTTTAAATGCGAAGAACATGATATTTAATAAATAAAGGTAGCACACAAAACGTTAAAAAATGCTCCTTTGGACGCAATATAAAATTTGAAAGCTTTCAGATTTTTTTTTAGTCCAAAGGGGCTTTGTCCCTGAAGGGCTATTGTTTTCGTTTTGGGATTTTGCGTCGGTTCACTCTGAACGCCCCTTTTCAAACTGTTGCAACAAAATATTGCAGCCCTATATTATATTTAAAGAAATTAAATAATGAAGAATCTACATAAATGTATGTATGTTTCTCGCATTGTGATAAAACGGCGGTACCTAGAACCATACAATTTTGAATGACATAATCCTACTGCGAATATGGGCATCTGGAAGCCCAAATTTTAAATTTGGAATTTGTTTGATTATTGATTTCATATTTTATAAAACGTTAACAAATTTTTGATTAACGAACTCAAAGATTTCAAAGCCAGCAATGACAACATTCTACAGAAAAAACATTTTTATCTCCAGCGCGGGAGACTGTTATCGGAAATTCTAAAGATATGCTCAATTTAAAATTATTTTGCGTTATTGCTCTTTAACTAAATTTTATGGTTTAAACGCGAAGAACATGATACTTAATAAATAAAGGTAACACACAAAATGTTAAAAAAACTCCCCTTTGGACGTAATTTAAAATCTGAAACATTTCAGATTTTTATTTATTTATTTATTTGCAAGGTGTACATGATATAATTAATAATTTAAAAAGCTAGTGATTTTCTATCATTCGTCTGCTTGATTCATTTGGAACTGGTTGTTTTGCAAACGATGAAATAAGTGTATCATTTTGTAAGGTTTATTATACGTATTCTAACAGATATTTTAAGTTTTGTATCTTTCGTATCTTATTCTAATTTCAGCTTACAATTTCCTGCCAGAATGTGAATTCAGAAACGCAGATAATGCGAATGAATACTATTTAAGTCGTGACTTAACCGACTACAAGAGAGAGAGAGTCTGATTTCCTAACAAGTGCGTTTGCCTTCTGGCTACATCTCTCTTAGCTGTTGCTACGCTCGGCCATATCTTAGGCCCTTGCTAGGCTTCGCCGATTTAAGTAATACTTAGTGGCCAACTAGTTAGATTTTGATAGCTTCGGCTATATTCATTAAAGAGTTTCAGTTAAGATAGTTTTAATTCAATTTATTAGTATTTAAGTTCAAGCCCGAGTGGCGGCTTTATTGTAAAGCTCCAAGTCGGAACGGATTGTAAATATATTGAATAATAAAGGGTTTTAAACCCTTCTTAAGTCTTACGTATTCTGTTCACACACTTAAGCGATTATTGGCTTGTTAAGTGTTCCTGGGGTTAGAAGTTTGAATTAAGAAATAAAGAGTTAAACCCCACAATTTTATAACTCATCTAAAATTTTAATTCTGTGAGCTAATGTTAAAACTTTGCATTATTTTGCTGCTTTATGATTATTCATTCTTTCTCTTAAATGTTATTCTGAATTTCTAAAAATATAACAAAAACAAAGGCAAAAGAATAAATGGATAAACGTTGACAAATGTGTGATACCTGGTCTGATAACGTGCGTGAAATGATAGCAACCTCGGTTGAGTCACTCAGCTAGGGGGTAGTCTGCCCGCTAGTTCAGTGACTCAGGCCAGGCTATGAACCTTATAAGAGATAAGGCTAACCCAACGCGTCACCCACATATCAACAAAAAGGAGTAAGGACGATTTGGTTTACTTTAACACCGAAACCTATAGCATTTGTTATCATAGAACTATTTTTAATTATTAAATGTGATACTTGTATAAGTGATGAGATTATGAAAGTCAGAGTTATTGCAAATAAAATTTAATATATCTCTTTAAAGCACTTTTTTACTGCATTTTGCGCAATTTTTTTTCCACGCGTAATTCTTGTACAAACTTTGGTAAAACGGTAAAAACTCTAAACACAAAATTTATGAACTTACTTTGGTCCATAAATAAAGTAAAATTAAATAAGCTGTCAATCTTATTTATTATCCGTTTCATAGTATTTTGTAAAACTTTAAAGGATTTTGAACAATTTTTAAAGAATTTTGAAACATGATGCTTTGAAACAAATAAGGTAATATTAAACAAGATCTGATAATTTAAAAAAAAATTAGGAGCATTTTTAGGCAGTAAACCAATAATTATAGTAAAAATTAAAAAGGTTTAAAATTATTATGACGTCACAAGATGATCGTTTATTTCATCATAGGATCATTAATTATTAATATTACAAGATGATTATTTATTTTAATAATTCATAAAATTCGTAGAATGAACTTTTCTTAGTGTAATGAGGAAAAAAAAAAAAGATAAAATAAAATCTGAAAGCTCTCAGATTTTATATTACGCCCAAAAGGGCGCTTTTTTTAAAAAATTTTATGTGTTACCTTTAGTTATTAAATATCAAGCTCTTCGCATGTAAGCCACATAAAATTCAATTGAAAAACAATATCAAAAATATTTAGAAAGAGCATATCATTAGAATTTCCAACAAAAATTCTTGCGCGCTGCAGATAAAAATGTTATTTATCGTACGGGGTTGCCATTGCTCGCTTTGAACTCGTTGAGTTTGTTAAAAAAAAATTCTTTAAAAGTTTTTACAAAACATGAAATGGATGGTAAAACAAATTCAAAATTCGGGCGTCCAGGTGCCCATGTTCGGGTGGAGGATTACGTTATTCAAAATTTGTTTGAATATAAATTTGATGTCTCTAGATACTGTCTTTTTTTTTTTTTCCCCCTATGCCAGAAACCTACATGCATTCATGCAGATTCTTCATTATAAGAATTTCTTTAAATATATTATTTAATTTCTTTAAATGTAATGCAGGACGATAATATTTGACGATACAATTTGTAAAGTGAAACGGACATTTATAATGAAACAACGCAAAATGGCGTTTTAAAACTAATAGCCTTTCTGGATTGTCGCCTCTTTAGGCTAATAGAATAAATTCCCAGTAAATAAAAAAATCTTATCCTGAACCAGAAATAAATTTTAAAATATAACCACTGTAAAACACTAGCAAAATTAATAATTACACTTTTTACTTATTTACAATAATAAAAAGCATAAAAATTGTAAGAGTAAATTATTTGTTTGAATTTTTCTGTTAGTTCAGATTTAGAATACTATTTTATAAAAGAAGCAGTTACAAATTTCTTTACAGCATAGGAAAAACTAAAAAAATATCCAAGTCCGAACACATGCGACAGCTTTATAATTATTTGGAACGTTATAAGGTATTTCTTCCGCCTTCGTGGTGTAGCGGTCAGCACGCTCGACGGGTATTCGAAGGTCCGTGGTTCGAGTCCCGGTGAAGGCGCTGCTCCTTTTTCATCTCTCCTGCTTTAAAAAAAATACCTAATGTCTCTACAACGTTAATTATGCTTGATAAACATGCTAAATTTTTAAATATCAATCTCAGTTTCAGAAATAAAAATATCTAAAAATTCTAATTTGTGAAATGAGGCACTACCAGAAGCTTTTTCTTAACAATTATGCGAACTGCAATAGCCAACTATTATTATGTTTCTGCAAGTTGTCCCTACTCCTCTAGATGTGGTCACGGGGACAACCGAGAATGCGTCAGAAGAGGAAGGAAACCCATTTACGTTAGTCTGTCTCTTATAAGTCCATGCCTCCAGCAAGGTTGCTAGAAGCGTATGTGGGTTGTCTCTTGTAAAAAGTACTATAGCAACTATCGTAACGCGGCCGACGCTCTGCAGTGTACCGCGTATGAATGAAATTTAGCGTTCGACAAATTAAATGGAAACAGTTAAGATAACGCGTATGGGCAAAACCGCATTTTGTAAATCCGCCTAATCTCGGAAAACGTTTACTAAATATTACAAGAAGAAAGAGATATTAATTTAATAAAATAAGAATTTTACTAATAAACTTGAATTGTCTTCAAAAAATTTAATCTGAAAAGTTCCGAAAATGCAATGAGTGCTAAAAGTATTAGAGAAAAAGTTAGGAAGCTTTTATGATGACGTTTAAAGTATACTTCTGTATCAGAGACTAAGGTTATTAAACCGTTAGATAATAATCATCTATAAATAAACGATATCTTTAAAGCACACCTTTATTTTTTTTTAGCAAGCATAGCAAGTTTATCAACTATTTTTTTTCCTTCCCCTATACCTTTGCAGATAATAGGTATAATTCAAAGCTCATTCCAAAATATTTTTAAAACTGAACTTTGAATCTTATAAATAATTGCTTGAATTAGTTTGTTAAATTTACTAACTATTTCGTTACATAAATTCTAGAGTTTATGCTTAGTTTTTAACCAGTTACTTTATATTAAACTACTTTCCTTACCTTCTTATTTCATTTTCCTGTCAGAATATAAATTTATAGCTCGTGTGAAATTCAAATGAGCTTACTTTCTCCAGGTTGGCAACAAATCCACTATTTTGCTAAGTTTCAAATGTAAACAAATATGGCCAAAAAATTAGGCTTAGCTTTTAAATTGCTGATAATTCTAAAACTATAACATGCAAGTTAACTAAAGCATAAAAACCTTACCAGAAGATAAGAACAACACAATTCAATCATTTTTAAAGCAAAAAATGCGCAATTTACAAACATATAAGAATAAAGAAACTGAGATCACTGAGCCGAGTAACAGAGTGGATGTATATGTTACCGTTAAAGTATGAAATCCGTTATTTTATAGAACAGCTAGTTGTTCCATGAAATAACTGATTGTGTCCGTTAAAGTGTAAAACTCTCTTGTATTTCATGGTTTAACTAGTTATTTCATAGAATAACGATCTGCAGCCCGTTGAAGTGTAAAATAATATATATTATATATCTCGCTTTTTAGTATAAGGTACATTTACGTTTCGTTTAACAATATGGAATGTTCGTGTAAAACCCAGTGTGTCGATCCAAGTGTCATTTTAGTAATCCTTGTTGTAACAAATGATTTTATGGTACGCTTCCATAAATACTATTTATACGCTGCACAAATTATATAAATTGCTTCTTTTTCATTTTAATTGTCTATCATTAGTTTATTTATAGAATACCTAGTTATTTCATTTTAGATAAATTGTTTATTTTACACTTTAACTGTCTCTCATTAGTTAATTTATAGAATATCTAGTTATTTCATAGAATAACTTAGTTAAAGTGTCAAGTTATTAACATATTACACACTTTAACGGACGCGATCAGTTATTTCATAGAATAACTAGGTATTCTATGAAATAATTGCATTATATACTTTAACGGTAACATATATATATATATTTATTTATTTATTTATTTATATACTTTTGGCGCTGCCGATTGCAACCAAAATAGCAGGTGCACATCTACACGCTGTAGCAGTCGTATACACAAAATTTCAACGTTCTAAGGTTACTCGTTTTTGAGTTATGCAGTATGTTCGTACAAGGAAGTAAAAAGGGTGGTTAGTAGAAGTGAGTGTTACAGCAGACTGTCTGACAGCGAGCTCAGCGAGAATGTAGATAGCTTTAACAAAACCTTTTGGGCAACTTTTAAAATCTGAAACCTTTCAGACTTTTTTAAAATTTTGCTCTTATTATTTTATTTTAAAAAATTACCTATGTATTCACGATGACTAAATAAAAATAAAAATTCATCACTCACTCAGTATAACAGGGCTTGGCCTTCTGTATGGATTCTTCTGGTAGGGCATAAGATAAACATTCGAAGGCAAAACTGAAAGCAGCGTAACAATTACTACGCTGATTGTTGTAATAGGTGATAAATAACCGTTCATTGAGGCCCGAAAGACTTTGGCGGCCAATATTATCAAAAAAAAAAAAAAAAAAACGATGTATCTGGAGTTTGAACAATCTAACTTGGTTCTGTCTTCTAATCGATGATACTCTTATATCACCAGTCTTATACTCCCCACTACTCAAGGGCAGTCACATCTAATCATGTGAGCTCGAAATGGTCCGATTCTGCGTCAGATTATTTGTCCTTGCCTTATCTTGTTAGTTCTGGTTGGTCAAAAGAAAACAAGCCATTTAATTGTCTTTAACACACCTGTTTTCACCAGACTTTTCTCACGTTTTCAAAATTAATAGAAAGAATATTACAAAAATATATTTTTTAACTATGAAAGTAATAAAATTGGTCGAATTCTTTTAAATTTTTTCTAAATATTCAAAAAAAATGTGCAGAATATCTTATCTTTAATCTTCCAGAAAATGTATGAGCTTTTTTTATTAGTCCAAATGGGCAATTTGCCCAGAAGAAATATTAATTCCGATTTGGCATTTTGCGTTCGTTCACTTTTTAAATTGTTGCCACCAGATATTAGAGCCCTGCATTACATTTAAAGAAATTAAATAATGAAGAATCTGCATAAATGTATATATGTTTCTCGCATTGCGATGAAAGAATATCTAAAGCCATCATATTTTGAATAACGTACATTTCCACCCGAATACGGGCATCTGGAAGTCCAAATTTGGAATTTCGAATCTGTTTTATTATCTATTTCATATTTTGTACACTTTAACGAATTTTTTACTAACAAAATAAACGATTTCAAAGCGAGCAATGGCAACACTGCAAGGAAAAAAAAAAAAAAACACTGAAAGGTTTCAGATTTTAAATTACGTCTAAAGGGGCGTTTTTTTTTAGCGTTTTATGTGTTACATTTATTTAATAATATCATGTTCTTCACACTTAAACCAGAAAATTCAGTTCAACAGCAATATCGCAAAATAATTTTAAAATGAGCATATCATTAAAATTTCCGATACGCAGTCTCACGCGCTGGAGATAAAAATGTTTTTTCTCTACAACGTTGGCACTGCTCGCTTTGAAATCGTCGAGTTGGTTAACCAAAAATTCGTTAAAGTTTTACAAAATATGAAATCGACAATAAAACAAATTCCAAATTTCAAATGTGTAATGTAATTCTACAAAAATACTTAACTTTTTTATAACACCATGAGTTAAACGCATTTTCATTTAAATCTATCAGATTTAAAAAAAAAAAAAAAAAAATAAACTGAAAGGTTTCAGATTTTAAATTACGTTCAAAGGGGTGTTTTTTAACGTTTTGTGTGTTACCTTTATTTATTAAATATCATGTTCTTCGCACTTAAACCATAAAATTCAGTTCAACAGCAATATCGCAAAATAATTTAAAATGAGCATATCTTTAGAATTTCCGATACACAGTACCGCGCGCTTTAGATAAAAAGTTATTTTTTCCCCCCGTCTACATGCCGTTGTTACCGTTGCTTGCTTCTAAATCAACTATTTTGAGTTTGTTCATCAAAAATTCGTTAAAGTTTTACAAAATATGAAATAGGTACTAAAACAAATTCCAAGTTCCGGCTTCCAGATGAGTATATTCCGGTGGAAACTTAAGTTATTCAAAATTGGATGGCTTCAGGTACAGTTTTTTTATCATATTTGAAGAAACCATACATACATTTATCCAGATTCTCCATTATTTAATTTCTTTAAATATAATACAGCGAGGTAATATTTGTTGGCAACAATTTGAAAAGTGATACAGCCGTTTATAGTGATTCAAAGCAAAATCGCAAAACGAAAACAATAGTCCTTCAGGGACATAGCCCGTTTGGACTAAAAAAAAAAAAAAAAATTATCTCCAGCGCGTGACTAAACTCTAAAGGTATGCTGATTTTAAATTTATTTTGTAATACTGCTGTTAAACTAAATTTTATGGTTAAGTGCGAAGAATATGATATTTAATAAATAAAGGTTACACACAAAACGTTAAAAAAACGCCGCTTTGGGCGTAATGTAAAGTCTGAAAATTTTTGGATTTTATTAATTTTGTTTATTAGTTGCAACGATATAGTACTTAACAGCTAGTTGTCGAAAAGAAAGATAGCTTCTCCAAAGATCGTCTTGAAGAAAATATGTTATATAGTGTATGTTGAAGAGGGAGAAAACCACAAGAAATGAGGAAGGAAGGAGGGGTTAATTCAACGAAACTTGATAAAACCGAGGCTTGATAAACTAGCAGCATTCCATAGTTCTGGCTCAGAGGTCAATATGACATGGGGAGGAGTCGATTCAGACTTCTGAGAAGACTAGAATCGGTGGAAAAATTGTCAGGACTACTTTTTTTCTGGTTGATTTTGCAAACATAACTGGAGTCCTGAATCAGAACAGGAAGCTTACTCAAAGCTATGTTCGTGCGTGCGTAGAAAATAAAACAAAGATAACGAGGGTTAAATTTACCTTTTATTCTCACAGCGTACAAGCGCTCCCGCACTTCGGGATACAGAGACCAATACTTTTGGTCCTAGAACGTACAAAATAAGAAAATAAACTAACTTAACTAAATAAGAACTAAGGTGCTTTACAGAGACTAGTAAAGATTGTTCCTATAATACTACGTTATGTAGTGAACAGAATGCAACGACTACAGTGCGTTTTCCAATATCAGCGAAAACTAAGTTCTGGACTTAAAGGCAGACAACGGAAATGACACGCGTGGTAAAAGCGGCGAGAAAATCCCTCTTTCACTCCTTCTTGGCTAAGACTGACATTATTACCGAACTATTGCACAGAGCAAATTTGCCCGTTCTTGACGGCAAGTCTACGGCACATGACATGTATAATTCTGGACGTGGAAATAATCTTTGAAAAGAAAACGGAGCAAAGGAAAAGGAGAGAAGCAGAAAAAGGACCAAAGTTAAAACACCTGGCAAGTTCTCCTAACAAGACAAGAGAGATGAGCATTTTATGAGAATCCTAAGACAAAGGAGGAACAACTTCAAGATACAAAAACTGGCATCAAAGACTATGCTGAATATAACAATTCCACAATAATACAACACAACCTCAAACTACACAAATTCCAAAAAACTACTTCCAAACAGCTTAAAAACATCAACGCGGTGATCAAAAAGATTGGAAGTATAAACAGCTACCAATTGAGGAGCTAAGTTATGAAACTGTCGTCTCGTCTCCACCCATGAAAGTGTGAGCTGCTAATGGCCGGATGTTTCTATCTTGAAAGAGAACTTCATAATTAAAGACTTGGGAATAATTCACGAATTCGCACTTGTGGAGAATTTTTTGTTGGTTCTTTTAATATATTCTGGAATAGTCTCAAGTCTTAAGTCTCTGTGTAAAAGTTCATTACGAATGAGATAGTGGGAGTCTGTAATAGTGCGCAAAAATTTATTCTGTACGACTTGCAGCTGGTGTAGTTGATTTTGAGAAGCCGAATTCCATGCAGGAGCTGCATAGCGGAGTATTGGACGAATGCAGGTAGTATACATGTGCCACTCCTTCTTGGCTAGAAGCCATGTCTTAAATACTTCAACAGTTTGCAACCTCATTTGCATACACAAAATCTATTCGCGCTTATTCTGGCCGGAAATGAAAAATAAGAGGCTCGCTTTGAAATCGTTGAGTTTGTTCACCAAAAATTCGTTAAAGTTTTACGAAATGTGAAATAGATAATAAAACAAATTCCAAATTAGAGCTTCCAGATGCCCATATTCGGGTGGAGGATTTACGTTATTCAAAATTGGATGGCTCTGGATACCGTTGTTTTATCACAATACGAGAAACATGCATAAATTTATGCACATTCTTCATTTGTTAATTTCTTTAAATATAATATAGGTCTGCAATATTTGGTGGCAACAGTTTGAAAAGTGAACGGATTTAATGTTTCCGACGCAAAATCGCAAACAATAGTTCAGGGACAAAGTCCCTTTGGACTAATAAAATAAATAAATAAATAAATAAATAAAAGCTTGTAAGGTTTATCCTAAGTTCATTAACAGTTATTTTAAGTTTTGTATCTTTCCTATCTTATTCTAATTTCAGCTTACAATTTCCTGCCAGAATGTAATTTCAGAAACGCAGTAAATGCAAATGAGAAAGAGTACTATTTAAGTAGATATTTCACCGACTTCTAGAGAGAGAGTCTGATTCCCTAACTAGCGCGCATTTGCCTTTGATTAATTTCTCTCTTAGTTACTATGCTTGGCCATACTTTAGGCCCTTGCTTGGCTTCGCCGATTTAATTAATATTTAGGGGCCAACTAGTTAGATTTCTCATAGCTTCGGCTATACCTTTCAAATAGCTTACTTAAACTAGTTTAGTTTATTTTAAATTTATTAAGCCGAGTGGAGGCTTTGTGTAAAGTTCCAAGTAGGAACTGTTTGTAAACATACTGAAAAATAAAGTGTTGTAAACCCTCTTTAAGTCTTACGTGTTTTGTTCACACACTTAAGCGATTATTCGTTTGTTAGTGTTCGTGCGGTTCTAAGTTAGAACTTTAGTATTAAATAAGTAAAACCTCACAAGCTTACAGATTTAACATTACGACCAAAAAGGCTTTTTTTTTGCCTTTTGTGTGCTACCTTTATTTATTAAATACCATGTTCTTTGTACTTAAACCACATAAAATTCACTTCAACAGCAATATCACAAAATATTTAAAGACAGCATATTCTTAGAATTTCCGATACACAGTCTCGCGCGGAAAAAAAAAAAAAAAAAAAAAAGAAAATTTCCGTACACTGTTGACAGTGCTCGCTTTGAAATCATTGAGTTTGTTAATCAAAAATTCGTTAAAGTTTTATAAAATTTTAAATGGATAATAAAACAAATTTGAAATTCAAAATTCGGGCTTCCAAGGGTTCATGTTCGATTGGAGGACTACCTTATTCAAAACTGGATACCTTTGCTTTTTCACAACGCGAGAAACATTCATGCAGATTCTTCATTATTTTGTTTCTTTAAATATACTATATGGCAATAATATTTGGTGGCAACAGTTTGAAAAGTCAATCAACGCAAAAAGCGAAATGACGCAAAATACCGTTTTGAGATTAACAGCCCGGGCTTAAAAAAAATCGAAATTAAAAAGACTTATGTATGTAAAACTGTTAAGCAAATGGTTGAACTAAATTCCCTTTTTCAACTAAAAATTTCTGATTTCCGTATATACTGGCATAACTCGCACCTAAACTTCATGCAAAGCTTAAAAACAACATTAATGCCATATAGTAGTGATATCTAGTAGAATAAATATGGAAATATCTTTCATTTGATTACAATTCGATGTTATCTTAAAACATGGTCGTATTTATTTTTAATGAATAATTACGGTTAAAATATTCTGAGAATTCTATACATTAGATGAAAGCGAAAGATCTGAACATTACTTCACCTTTGCAAAAATATATTGCTTGAAAGACTTCTGAAACCATAAGTGATATCGGGCAGCCAGACGACAAGCTATATATAGAAAATGGATTTTTTACAACCATTTGCCAGACAGAGTTACTATATCAAATAGAAGATACGCCTTCCAGTTTTGGCTGTAAAAAGGATTGTCCGTTCACTTCCCCCTCTTTTTTGTTTTCCCCTGTCCCTCCCGCACAATTTATTTCGCATTATTTAAAATACGATAATTTTACTTTAGAACTCCTTTTAAAGCAAATAATCAGAGGCTCTTCTTCCTTTTTGCTTATAAACTTTATATGGCGAAGAAGTAGAACAGATTTAATATGTGATCAATTTGGTATGCACTCAAAACAGTTTTAAGCTCATATCCTTTTTTTGCTTCCTTGTACGAAGTAAAAAGGAAGTATTGTAATCGGGAAAAATTCCGAGTACCATATTTCAATGAAAATATTCATTTTGACAGCTATCGAATGCAATTTAACGAAGTTTTTGCGTGACATCTGAACGTAAGGACAGAATAAAAGACTCTTTTTCCTCCAAAATATTATAAAACTGATTTAAAATGAATTCTGAAGAGATTTTTTTCGTGGTGTTTGTACGTACCTGTGTATGCATGTATGTATCTCGCTTAACTCAAAAACGAGTAGCCTCAGAATGTTAAAATTTTGTACATAGGACTGCTATAACATGTAGATGTGCATGTCCTATTTTGGTTGCAATCGTCCGCACCAAAAGTATATAAATATATGTATATATATCCACTCTGTTAGTCGGCTCAGTGAGCTCAGTTTTTTTATTCTTATGTTTGTGAATTGTGTATTTTTTGCTTTAAAAATGATTGAATTATGTTGTTCTTATCTTCCGGTTAAGATTTTTATATCTTTGGTTAACCTGCATGCATTAATTGTGGAATTATCAACAATTTAAAAATTTTTCAAGTGCGGCGAAGTCTAATTTTTGGTTACAATAGCAGCCATATTTGTTTACATTCGAAACTTAGCAGAATAGTGCATTTATTGCCAATCTAGAGAAACTCAGCTTCGCAACAACAAAGTAATGTCTTGTTTTATTATTGCGAATTAATTATTCTGAATTCATTCTGGAATTAACATTTAAGTTATTAGCTTGTTTTTTGCGTAGAAACTGTAATTTTAATTGTAAAAATTGTTTTAACTGTACTCGGTGTTTTATGCTTTTCTATATCTCTCAATTTTTAATGAAAATATTTTGAATTTTTATGCATTTTTGCCTTGCTACCAAGTGAGATTTGAATTAATTAGTAGCGCATGCGCATTAGGTAAGCGGCGCTGTGAAAAACTGTCCTTTTTTATTTGTTTCATTTCTTTTATATATCGTTTTATATTTATTATAGTATTTGAATAGAACTTATGGTAATTCTTCAGATGATATAATTTTTGTGCATTCTGAGTTATGAAATGAATGAGATGTAGCGCTGTTATATGAACCTAGCGCCGAAGTTTCACTATGGTAAATAAATATAGTGAACTTTAAACAGTACATTTATTTTATTGTGGTTTATGCGCTATCGACGAAGTAGATTGAATTAAATGCAATAAGTTTAAATGAAATGCAATATGCGCATAATTTAATATTCCGTACAAGGAAGTCATGTAGTTAACGCATGAGATTTTTTAAATAACTATTAATAACTATTTGGTATACAAAAAAGAATTTTTCTATTATGTGAAAAAAAGGTTGCAATGAACCAATTTTTGATTTTTTCCCACTAATACCTGCATAAGTTTAAAAAAAAAAACTTGAAATGGCACGATTTTTGTTGCTGCCTTCACAAAGCCTGAAGTGGGAAAAACTGAAACAGAACATAATTTCCCAAAAAATTTCTCCACGCCATTGTACTGTCATTCACAAACAGTGCCTGTACAAAATATAAATTCAGGAGCTTATGAAGAAGTACTTTAGAAATCGATAACAAACTTTTGACCATATCAACAACCATTATGAGTGAACTAGAACATCAAAACTTACAATAAATTAGATTAATGTATTTCATTCTCCAAAATAAAAATAATGATAATGAATCTTAAAAAGTGACACTAATGACCGAGATAGATTTTCTAAATCACTAACACAAAACACTGAGGTACTCTTCTGTTATCCGGACCGGATAAAAAAATACACACGTATTTCTTAATCCGGTTCCGATAACAGATGATTACGAACACTGAACAACAAAAGATATCAAGAAAAAAAAAATCTGGGGAGTGACAGTAGGTAATTTTTCTATTGGAAGAGAGTTCTGAACGTCATCGGCAAGCCCACACGATCATGTGATAGCAAGACAGCAGAGCACGTGTTTCATCCATGCTGTAAAATGGTGATTGCAAGAACTCCAAATAATTACGATAGGATCTAGCAAGAAAATTTAATCTTTAGTGTTGATAATTCCTGTATTGTTATTTCTTCTCATCAATAAGTGCTGATAACTTGAACAAATCACTTGTTGACGTATTACTTTTATCCCTTAGGCTTGTTATTTACATCTAGCATTGCGATTCTTTTTCATTTTCTAAAAAATAAAAAGAAGTAAATAATGACGATGAAAGTAGGACGACTATTTAATACTCTCGCCATTTCGTTTATTTTAAGGCTAAAAAAAGATTTAGACATCATCTGATCAGCCAATTTGAACAAATAAGTCGAAGTTGCGTTTACGAAGGGGAGGGGAGAATAGAACGGAAAAGAAAATCAATACAAATTTTATTTAATAATAATAATAAGGTTCTACTGTAATGGCGTTCATTAAAACATTAAAGGAATTGTTGAAAAAAATAGAAATAGAAAATATTTACTTTCTATATCGTTTTTCAGTTTTAGCTTTCACCATTTTTAAGATGAAAATAATCCATCTTAAAATTGATGATTTATTTTGGCCACGTTTCTTGCTTGTCTTTAACTCCCAAGTTAATTTTTGCATTTTCATGTAGAGATAAGCGATTTTCATTGGGCAACAATGGTTATAAAACAAAGCCTTTCTATAAAAGTTATTAATTAAAATAGCAAGTATTAAATTTTAATGATGTTATATATCAGTGGAGGGTTATAATGCTAAGCAAAGATGTAAAAAATATTAAATAGGAATAAAAGCAAATATTTTCTTATAGGCACTATATGATACAACTACTGTTAATAATTTTAGTCATATTGAAAAACACAATACGTATTTAAAATGTGCTGAAATATAACCAACAGTTGCAATGAGAGCATGTATTTTGCCCGCAATACCATTGAGTATACCGTATCATTTTTTATTTCCATGTGCAAATTATTTTCCAAGTTTATTTATTAGTTTTCCATCTAAAACCAACCAGTAGCCTAACGGTAAAATCGCTGACACTGGTAGTTCAAGTCTTGGTCCGAGTCCAGAAGTAACAGCCAGTTTCCTTTGGAAAATCCTCCACGAAGGCAGCCCTCCCCTTAGGCAGATAGCCCTAGTGTGTTTTGGTATAATCTATAAAACCTTTTCCATTTAAAGTTCAATTCTGTATTTATTCTTAATGACATTAAAAAATTTAATTTTTATACTTTTTCTTTTAATTTGACATTCATCATTAATTTAAAATTTAGCTTAGAATGCAAGAAATTTTTAAAAGTTTTACTTGTCATTGATCACATTATCCATGCACAGTAGAATTCAAACGCTTCAGAATAGTTCTTACAAGTCCACGGTTTTTTATGCAAATCCACTTTCAATGTAAGCCCCTTTTGCAAAAGTATACTTTTGTAAACGTCTGTAACACTTCTCACACTCAATCTTAAAATGTTTTTCAGTTCAAGCAGTGTTACATTAGAGCTCTGCCAAGCTGGGAAAAAACTGAACGAAACTCGATGTACGAGCTCAAGAAACAGATGCAAGTCACAATTCATTGACTGTTGAAATTCAAGAATTCCTGGCTGGAAAGAAATTCCAAAAACCAGTAATGATCTGACAATGAAAGCATTGCTACAGAGGATGTTCACATTTTTAGATTTTGATAAAGAATTAAAAAACAAAAGTATTTTGGAATAAAAATTTCTGGCAACAGCTTATTATTTGAAATGTTAAAGATCATCTGCTACTTTTAATTTATTCTTTCTTTAAAATGTTTCATGTTAACATGTGGTCTGAACTTTTTTTTTTTTTCCATTTGTTTATTTTTGTGCTTTTCTAAGAAAAATATTCATGTTCCAGAATTCAAACATAAAATATAAACATAAGAAATTTCTAAGTGCAAAATGAGCAACATTATTAATTGGAAAGGAAAAAATCATTAATCACTGCTTCTATAAGGAAAGAAGACTCCAAATGAACATCTGAAAAAGGTATGTACTGTTTCTAAAATTTAATCATTGGTAACAAGATAAAATTCACCAACGTTATAATTAATTGTTAAGTCCTTAAATGCATATGCAACAACAATAAATAAAATAATGAACCAAGATTTACAACTTAAAAAAATCTGAAAAACACAATGTTCACTAGCTTTTGCTGAGGCATGTGGCTGAAAGCAGAAAATATTACAACTATTTAGAATGCAAAAAATGGAAATATATTGTGAACCTCGATGATGCATGCATTTTTTAAATGACTGAAACAGAAAGTCGCAGGATTCTCTTACAGTGGGAAATTAAAAATAATAACAGGAAGGAAATGTTAAAATCAACTCAATATACTATCAAGAAAAGTTTTGGGTTTGATATTTGCGGAAGAAATTCCCTTTTTCTATCCCAATGACTTTCAACGATAGAAACATCGTCAAAGCAAAGCAACAAATCATACTTCGAAAAGTACCACAGCATTTATTGAAAAAAATGAAGACTGATACAGATACTGCATATATTGCGTCTGGGGAAAAGTTCCTTGCGCTTTTCTTGATAGATTGCATCAATGGCAAATAACTCCAGAAACACAGATTGCAGCGACACAACTAAATGCTCATTGGAAAGGTGGTTCTTCGAGCGTTACTGTAAGCGTATAAATGTCAAACGTGGTACAGTGGGTGGCCAGTTGTGTGCGTTTGATAAGGGAGAAAAGTAAATAAAATTGCACCACATTTTGCAATATTATCAAGCAGTGTAGGCTTGTGAAAAAATTTGTGCTATGAACGATGAAGGTACCCTATCAAAATATTGTGTGCGGAAATGGTTCGCTCACTTTTGAATTTTGGCAAAAAGATGAGTCACAATCTCATGAAATTCTTGCTAAAGTCCAGCAAGATAAGCACATCAGCAGTGTCAATATTGGTAAGGAGCTGGGCATCGCCCACAAATTTGTTTTGAACCATTTACACAGAGCTGGTTGCAAAAAAACATTCCATGTCCGAGTTCCGCACGAGTTGAGCATGGAAAACATGCTACACCAAATTAACATTTGCAATGTGCTGCTGAAACACAATGAACTCAAGCCATTTCTCAAACATATGAAAAATGCATTACGTACAATTGCAAGCATAAAAGATCATGGATAAAGGATGGAGAGCCATCACAAGCTGTTGCGAAGCAAGGTTTGACACCAAACAAGATGCTGTGTGTGTGATGACAGTAGAAGAAAATTGTCTTCCATGGGCTACTTCCAGTTAGTCAGACAATTAATTCTCAACTCTAATGTGAACATCTAGAGAGATTATGCCAGGCAATTGAAAGAAAATTTGCACGAACTGAAAATGAAAGGTGTTGTCTTCTATCATGACAACACCAACCATATACTTCTTTGATGACCCATCAAAAATTGTGTAAGCTTAGTTGGGAAGTTAATAGTGTCTTGTATAGTCCAAACATAGCATCATCGGGCTATCACTTGTTTGATGTCTGCATAACTCTATCAGTGGATTTAGGTTAGTTTCAAAAGAGGCCTGTGAAAACCACTTGATTCAATTTTTAACCAGAAACCACAGTTCTTCACAAATGGCATCATGGCTCTACCCGAACAATAGCGAAACATTGTCAATAACAATGGAGCACATTTGACTTAAATTTTATTTCACACTATAAGAAAACTAATTGAATTTTACTCCAGAAATGTCACAAACTTTTTCCAGACCCAATATATCTTTTCAATGCATTCCTGC
>KK118314.1:47014-159501 GCA_000611955.2 Stegodyphus mimosarum | reverse complement strand
GCCAAGTCCACTCACGTTTCACATGTGGACTACTGTACCTTTGGTCTCTTGAAAAAGAACTCTTTCTACGCACAAACATACCACAATTAATGCAGTGGAAGAGGAATGGAAATCAATAAATAAATTTGGACACTTTACAAAACATCCTTCTATTGTGGAAATCATGATGCTAAGGTATAGTTAAAAAAAAAGATTATCAGATTGAATATTAAAAAAAAAAATACTCTGTACATTTTAACATTAACTAAATGGACCTGAAATCATTTTAAAAATATGTAAACACCCTCTGTATATACCAGTCTGATGAGTTAGATTCAAAACTGAAATTCAAGAACGTTTACTTTGAAACTCTGCTTTGATTTCATTTCTTGATATCTTAGATGTATTAGGCATTTGGTAAAAAACAATTCTAGTATACCGTATTTTTAGAGCAAGTGTTCCAGAATTTCTGTTAACATTAAGAATTAGCAAACATGAGTGTGATCTCGCTTGTTTGCTGACTTCCATAATATCTCTAGAACTACTGAAAGAATCAATGCAGTTTGAAAATTTTAGAATGAAAGAAAGTATAATCGATTCATTTAAACATTAATTTTGGACGACTGTCCTAACATATGTAAATAATGTACTGGTCAATGATAGCTATTTTTCAATAATGGAAAATCCAAATCTCTTAGCTTAGAATATCCACATGTATTCGAGGAACCAATATGGAGAAATTCAGTAAAAATATTTCTGATCATTTCATTGCAAAGGATGTATGTTTTCCTACGCACCTTAGCAAGACACAAGGTAAACATCATAAAATGGTAGAAAACAAACACTTTTCAATGAATATATGTGAAACTTGATGAAAAATAATTATACACGTAGTATCATAAGCAAAAAATAAACTTTTAGTATAATTAATGTATAAAATTTGGATGATTTGAATAATAACCATAAAGGAGTGTAAAAATTCTGAACAGGTAAACAACTTACAGATGGACTGGGGGGGGATATTTCCATCCAAAAAATAAATCTAACTTGATTTAAAAAGAAACCAAATGCATATCATATTTTCTTTAAAATATGACAGATATTGAGAAGAAAAAAAAATTCTAATATCGCACATAATAAATATGGATGAAACAGTATTAGCTTTTGACTTTCCTGCAAACAGATTTGTTCAATGAAACTGGTGCAAAAACTGCATCTGTGCTTATGATGGGGGTATCAAAAAACTTCATTTACATGTCTGTTAGCTTGTGCTGCAAACAGTGACAAGCAAAAGCCAGGAAGTTTTTCCTAATGACATAATTATTTGTGCTAATGAGAATGGATGGATGTGCAAAACAATCATGAATGAGTGGCTATAAAATGTTTCGCAGTGTTGTAAGGGATCTTTTTCCCAACCAAAATGGTTGTTCAAATTGGATACCATGCGCTCTCATTTACTTTGGTTTCGTACTATGTAAAATTTGCGGAAATTCTTTTTGATAGCATAAGTAAAATTTTCTTCTGTCATTCAATTTAATATCTTCTTGTTGCAATATTTTTTATAACATGAGCAATATGTACACCTAAAAAAAAAAAAAAAAAAAAAAAAAAAGACACTTTTATACCTCCCATTCTACTGGACCGATTGTCGAAATTTAACTTGCATTTTTTATGTCTCGAAAGCATGACTTGGAATATATATTGGATTTATATATAGCATTGTTCTAACATGGGTATTTTGACACTAAATCGGACTTTTTCTGAAAATGACATACCAATTTTTTTTCCATATTTCGATTCTACAACTCAAATTATGCCTATATATTAAATTTTGTAATTTTTGGTAAGAAATTTATAAATTTACCTTGTCATATTGTTTTCAGTTTGTGCCAAAAATATAAAAAAAAAATCACTTGGTGAACTTCTTAATTTGTAGCAACCTATTTTCCTTTCCTTTTTTTTGTTGTACACGAGTGAAAAAAAGGTCATGATTCATACTTTCAAATAATTTCCACAAAGGGCATAAACCACATTTGGCATTATTATTGCTTATAACAAATATGCCAAATTTTAAATGCGCCAAAATGTAAATGCACGTTTATCTTAGGAAATTTTGAATAAAAAAATTTTTTGCACGCATACTTAGAAATACATCTACTTTAAGATTAAAAAAATTGGTATGTTATTTCAGAAAACATCCGATTTTTGTGTCTAAATACCTATGTTAGAATGATACTATATATATTCTAAGTCACGCTTTCAAGAGATGGAAAATGCAAGGTCAATTTCAACAATCGGTCCAGTAGAACAGGAGGTACAGAACTGTCCCTTTTTTTATGCAAGGTGTACATGGATTTCTTTAGACGGTAAATATATTTCAGCAATTCTTACACATAATTTATTTCTGCATTATGATTTAATTTCATGTATTTAAGTGATGTACCATATATCACCATACAAGTCAAGATTTTGTGACTATGATGCTGATGGTATGTCATACTCCATGCACCGTCTCTGTGCAATTTTAAACTTTGTTGTGCCATTTTCCTAGAGTGCCCAATATGACCTTTCTACCAGAAATTACAGTACATATAGACGTAAAGGAAGTTAAAAAAATTTTTCTGAATAAATTTCAGAAAGTTATTAAACTATAAAAGATAGTGACACTTGTCTGCTACAGAATCTAGTTGTTCTTTTTTCCCTTTTTTGTCTGAGGTAAGAAATTGTTTAAATGTTCCATAATTTTTGGAGGTAACATCACTGAAAAGGAAATTTTTTATTATGAAAAGTATAATCTGATGAATTATGAGTAACGCCTAAGCTTTAAAAAACACTTGTCTGCTACAAAACACAATTCAGCTCTCCTTCATCGATTTTATTTGTAAAGAGAGTCATTATTTACTTAAAGCTACATCTAAAACTGTCCTTAAATTTAACAGTCAAATGCAAACTTTAAAGATCAGGTTTAACAAGTGGTATGATGAGTAGTGGCATGCCACCATTGGATAAGGCTGCCCCCAAGCATTTTATGCATTAATGCTTTCAAGTATAATTTTGCCTAATGTTAAAAGCCATTAAGAGGAACATCATTTCACCTCTTACTTTTTAAGTCATTCCAGCAGTCAAGTTTTCTCAGGAATGGAAGGTCTTTGGGTCTTTCTGGCTCTTTACAAGGAAAGCAGTTGGTTTTCACCTACTTCCCTAACTGCCTTACATATGCTGTTAACTACAGGCAGTACATCATAAGAGATTTAAATTTTCTTGTGATGCTTATATGCTAAATTTTAGTTTGTCTTCATGAAAATTTTCTTATACTATGTGATGCAATGCAAAGTAAAATATTTTGACACAGTAATTTTAAGTTTGAACTATGGAGAGGGAGGTCATATGAAAAGCTAGTCCTACTGAAAAAATCATTACAAAGCATGCAAAAGCAAACTTAGATGCCATTTCATGACAAAGTGCTCATAAGCCATCACAGCCTTCTGGTCTCAATGCTTACCTATCATGTTTTTTAAGTTAATATATTTTGAAAAGCCTCAAAGTATAATGACAAAAGGTAGATCTGCTCCACATGTTCTCATTCGTACAAGCATAAAATATTGCACCCATTATTCCGAAGTGGAGTATTTTAGAATTCAAAATGATTAATGGTAGGCAAAATAAGCACTAATCTGTTTTGCTAGCCAACTTCTCTTTTTGAGATAAATGTTTTATACTAATTATTTTTTACAGCATCTATCAAAATAAAAAAATATTTATTTTATGGTAAGATCATTTTGACTTTTGTGCATTCATCAGAGCATCTTAACCATTTATTGTAAACATTAATCTTCACATCCAAAACAGAACAAAGCCTATCGTGACCTTCTTAAGATAAGCACTTCTGAAAGTGACCTGCATTTTTGCTAACATAAATAAATGCTAGTACCATATGACAACCATCACTGCTACCCACATGAAGTCGTTTTAGGGAGGCATATAATTTTCCTTCGGCTGAACACGCCAGTAATGATGAGATTACCAAAACAATGGATTTAAATATTTCTTACATCAGAACACGATGTACTTTATTAAACTTAACATTGTCACTAAAAGTGTCTTGAATAAGACTTTTTGACGCTAGCTTAAAATCTAAATGCAGTTCATATTGAAGTACAGAACACTATATATTGGGTTGGAGGGAAAGTTCTGTCGTATTTTAAATAGGCAGGTGATTTTTCTTGTAAATTAAAAAAAAATCTGTCTAGTGAGTCAATCGGATTTTTTTTTGTTTTTTTAGCTGCTGTATAATATAAAAGGTGCCCTTTTTTACCGTTCATCATTTTGAAAATCATGTCAATAGATAAAGTGCATTTATGACACTGCATTTTATATGAGTTCCAAAAAGGAAGCAACACATCGGTTGCATGTGAAAATTTGTGTGCGGTATTTGGAAAAGATATTGTAAATGTTCGTACTTGTCAAAGATAGTTTAGCAAATTTCGTTCCGGGAATCTGAGCCTCAAAGAAAGTGATCGATCTGGACGACCATCTAAGATCACTAATTATGTTTTGCGATCCATGTTTGAAAATAATCCCCATTTAACAAGTCGAGAAATTGCAGAAGAGTTTGGCATTCATCATACAACTGTTCGAGATCACATTAAATCTCTTGGGTTTGTGTTAAAGCAAAGTATTTGGGTTCCACATGAATTAATGGAAAAGAATTTGTCTGATGGTGTAGGAATGTGTTTATCACATCTGATTAGACACAATGTGGAGCCTTTTTTGGACAAGCTGGTTGCTGGAGATGAAAAGTGGATTCTTTACGAGAATATTAAGAGAAAAAAATCTTACTGCAAACCAGGAACATCATCAGCAACAGTTCCAAAACCAAGTGTCCATCAACAAAAAGTACTGCTTTGTTTGTGGTGGGACAAGAAAGGTCCAGTGTACTATGACTTGCTGAAACAGGGAAAAACCATCAACGCGGATCTGTACTGCAATCAGCTGGATCATTTGAATGCAGCTATCAAAGAAAAAAGGCCAGTATTAGCGTCCAGAAAAGGAATAGTGTTCCACCACGATAACGCTCGCCCGCATACTGCAATGGTGACACAACAAAAACTGAATGCGTTAGGATGGGAAGTCCTTAGTCACCCACAGTATTCACCTGACATTGCACCATCTGATTATTACCTGTTCAAGTCTCTGCAAAATTATCTAACAGGAAAAAAATTCAAGTCTTTTGAAAGTGTTTCTAAGGCAGTTGCTGACTATTTTAATTCCAAGGATGAGAACTTCTACAAAACAGGATTTCACAGGTTACCTGAAAGATGGCAACAGGTTGTAACAAATAACGGAGCATATATAATTGATTAATATTAAACACATATTTTTATAAATGAATTCAAATGTTTTCTTTAAAATACGACAGAACTTTCCCTCCGACCCAATATTATCCCCACACTGTTTCTTCTTCTTTCTTTTATTCTGTAATTTCATGACATACTTTCACAAACAAATATGATGAAATCACTGATAAATAAGCTGGCTAGTAAGTATAAAGGGTTTAGGATTATACACATGATCTGGAGATAACTAATTTGGGCTTAACCTGAAGTGTAAAAAACAATTTCAGCATCATTAAAAAAATCTAACAGCAATTTTCCACGAAAAGAAATTCTATTTCAGCAATAGTTTTTAATGCATTTTATTTGTGGAAAACCCTCATTTTATTTTATGAAAAATTTCATATCATTAAAATTGGGAATTAAAAGTTACACATGGATTGTCAACAATATGGGAATTGGCAGCTTTAACTCTTGTGTTGTACAAGGGTCAAATGCAAAACTTAACCATTATTCTTTTAAATTCTTTTGCTGATGGTATAAAATGCTAAATTGCCTATCAACAATTACTATATAAATTTTTTAACATATTAAATTAATTCACTACTAATGTATACTATTGTACCTTTCATTTTTTAAAATTAAATAAGTACTAACTGCTATATTCACATGAAAAAATAATGAATCTGTCATTCCATTTTTATATCAATATTTATTTTTTATACAGATGTCGATATATTCTGAAAACTTTGTCATATTTAAAACTATGAGCTGGAATTAGTATTCCGAAAAGTATTAGACATTAGCATCTTCATATACAAAATCAGTGGGATAATGAAATCCAACCACAATTGTAGAACAAGATTTTACATAATTGCAAAATACACTAAGTAATTGTTGGTGAATGAGCTAGCTATAATACATATACAAGTTCTTTTTTTTCTTTATCTTTGAGCCATCTGTGGTGGCATTGGCATTCCTAAACCATGCATTCCACCCCCAGATACTGCTGCACTAGGACCCAGAAGAATCTGAAAGAAAAAATTACAAACATAAAAGTTTTGAATGTGGGTACATTTTCATAAAGGTACCTCATTACAAAGATGCAAAGACCTATATGTGCCACTATTCAAAAAGAAAGTCTTGAAAGAGTGCAGATGTGTGAGGTTTTTAATTTAATACTGATTTTAAACAGGGCCACTACAGTGCCATAGTTGTCTTTTCTGTGCATGTGTGCAAGGACCTATATCTGTTGATTAGTCACAGATGCCAGTACAGAAACATTCGTTCATATTTATGTTTCTTTATGCATTTTAAAAATGCCTCAAACAACTGAATATCCTGCAAACCGTGAAATTTTTTTACATCGGACATTCATTTTTTTTAACACAATAGGTGAATGTCACTGAAATTCATCAACAGGTAACTGAAATGCACGCAGAAAACAATATGAGCATTGGAATGGGAAGAAAATTCAATAAAGCATTTAAAAATGGGCATATCAATGCTCATCATGAGGAGTGTGATGGGCAAATGTCTATCATTACTGAAGACTTAGTGCAGAAAGTTGAAGAGAAAATAGATGCTTTACAGTTTTAGCATCATGTGATGAGTTTCCTTAAATTTGAAAGGGTGTTCTTTTTTAAAACTGTGACTATGAGGATGGAACACAGAAGTTGGTTGTATAATATGAAAAGTGGTTTAATACCGGTGGTGGTAATGTTAAAAAGTAGATTAAGATACAGTCTTCAGTGTAAAAATTAAATTGTTAAAAGAATTTCACTTATTTTTTTTTATACCAAAGCAGAACTTACTTAAAAAATGTGTTTCACATATAGATGCCCATACTTTTGTGCAAATGAGGGGGAGGAAGCAGGCACTGCTATGAAACACAATTTTCATCTGTTCTATTAATAGGGGCAGCAAATCAAAATCCTCACTGTAGTATATCAGTACAAAAGTGCCCGTATCTTTATGAGATTAATTTTTTTCAAGCTAAAAATTGATCTCAATAACAATGTGGGAATGTTTATGGCATGGCACTCTTAAGATTTCTTTCTGAGTGATGGCTGACTTGTATTACGATGTCAGAAGCATTATAAAGCAACTCCATAAAAGCTGACACACATATAAAGAAATAAACTAGAATTATGAGTTTCAGTGTACTCAACTTTTTCCTGAAGAGGGAAGATTTTTCATACAATTCTGAACATAAAATATATTAAGATGGCATAAGATTGAGAACATAAAATATATTAAGAGGTAAGTGATGTTCACATAAATGAAGGATCCAGTGTTAACACACGATCTATTTACATAACAAATATAATATTTTACAATAAGAATTGTTGTGTGGGCACCAATTACTTTTTCAAGGTGAATTTATAGTTGGATAGAGTTAAAAAAAGAGACTGGTCGCATTGCTAATATCTGTGTTGGATGCAATTTCTATTTCACCAAAAATGAGAAAACTTGCACAGCATGTTAAACGATCGGCGGGTGCCATGGTGCCCGCGGGCATAGGGTAGAGAACCTCTGGATTAGGTTATTGAATATGGTAAACCACATGCTATCTTTCTTGGAAAAGAGATACCTTTGTGGAAAATTTTTTAAGGGAAACTGATTCATATTGATGTTACACATGAAAAACAACTATGCAGCCAGTCCACTTGACTAGAATTGAACATAGGTTGAACATCCAGCAGCAGACCATTCGCCCACTGATGGAGCTATCTTAACTGAAGGTTGCAGTTGAGCTATTAACTTCAAAATTAGCATAACTTTTTCAATAACCTCAAAAACTGATATGAATTGGCTTCCTGCCATTTGTATACTGATTTGTTTACGCTACTAGCTGCACCAACAGGAAATGAAAATTTAGTATAAACAGTTTAGGAATAATATGATCGAATTCTTTAAAAATATTTCCATATATGAAATGATTACAGCGTATGGAGATAAAGATTAACTTAGCGATTCAAAAATTATTGAAAATTGTTTTCTCTAAAATAATCTTTCCTTCGCAGTAAGAATTGGAAATGCATTTTAAGATTTGCATACTTTAAATATTTTATGTTAATTACCAAAATTAAGTATTTTGGTGGTAACTTTAATAAACACATTTAACAATTTTGGTCGAAGAGATAAAGCGATTACCTACTGTTATAGAACAAAATCCGAGACCTAGACTTGCTGGAACTTCCGCAATTCCAGATTTTAGATCATCAGTTTAAATCTAGCAGGACCGCATGCAGACACAGCAGCACTCGGGTTCTTTGTTAAAGTTAGATAGAAAAGTCCTAATCCGTGCAGAGCTAGGGCAGATGCAACTGGTGCAGACACAACCAGGTGTTAGAATTTATTGCAGGTAAAAATTTTAGAATTTAAAAGGAATTGTGCATTGGGAAGTAGAACTTTGGGGGTGGCAAAATTTTATAATTTCAGGAGGTATCAGGCAGCAGAATTTAGGACCTGTAAAGATTGTACCAGATGACAATATACATGGTGTTGGCCCTGCCACCTCCTTCAACTGCTGAAGGGTTGAAATGGGATACTGTCCAACACCAATACAATGCACTGTTATTGGCCAATATGCGACTCCTTAACCAAAAACCTGCATTTAAAAGTGACAAGCAAAAAACAGTCTGGAGAAAAATCACTACCCTGTCTTCTTTTGCTATTATATTCTCTGCTTCTAGACTTTGTAAAGGGATTTTTTTTAATTATTTGGCTGATGGTCCTGAAGTCCATACATTGGATACCCATATTTCAGACTTTTTACTTTGTAATTAATTATCAACACCAATAATTGCTTATGCTGATAAAAAATATCTGACGTGGACACCACACGACTTCCTTGCATGGCTTAGTAAATTATTCACATTTTTTGCTGCATTTCATTTACACTTATTTCCCCAAATTTCATTAGAGATATATTTCTCATTCAATTAATTCAGTTCTTACTTCACAACTAGGCAGAAATACATAAAAACTCAAAGCACCTTGATAAAAATTGCAAAATATAGTAAAACATGATACACCATATGCAGTTAAAAACTGGTCAGAAAACAATTTTTACAATTAAAGTTAGAGTTTCTACTCAAAAACAAACACTTCTGCCAGCTGGCAGGAAAATAGATTTTTCAATGCACAAAATTGAAAGTTTAACTTTTGGTCCACTGGGCAAAAAGACACTGAAGTTGGTGCACAAACTGACTGAATTGTTCTACTATATATTTCAAATGCAAGCAAAGGCCGTCTTGTTAGGTTTAGCACCGCTTAAACTTTTAAACTGTTGATGATTTTACAACTATTGCATGCACATTAATTAAAGGCACAAAAACCTTAACCATAACATAAGAATAATATAATTCAATCACTTGTAAAGAAAAAAAAAAAAAAAAAAAAAAAAAGGCACAATTCACCAACATATAAGAATAATAAATAAATAAAAAATGAAGTCACCGAGTCGGCTAACAGAGTGGGTATTTGAATTTCTCTTCATTTAGGTTTTTGTGTAAAACTGGTTCTTAAATTTCTTACTTTTTGTCTACATATATATATATATATATATAAGTTTGGTACAGCTAATTCCAACCAAAAATGAGATGCATACTTGCATGTTATAGCTATCCTATATAAAAAATTTAAACATCCCAAAGCTACTCGTTTTTGAATTATGCAAGATACATATGTCACGAAAAAATCTCTTGAATCAATTTTACAGAAAAGAATCCTTTATTCTGTCCATACACACAGAAGTCACATAAAAACATCTTTCAAATGGATTCAAGAGCCATAAAATGAATATTTTCTTCGAAATATGATAACCGAAATTTTTCGCAATTACAATACTTCCTTAACACATCGTTCAGTAAGTCCTGGGACTAACTGATAGATGGCGTAGTAATATCAACTTGACTTCGTTGTTCGAAAGAACTAACCTTTAAATGGCACGTGTCTGATTTTCATGGCATTCAGAACGGAAATAGCGAAGCTACTGTTGTGAAAGTGACACTACTTGTGCATTTGTGGACAAAACGAAGAAAAACAAATTTTGAGTGTTGATCAAACATTGCTATTTAATGGGTAAAAATACAGTCCAAGCTCAGCAATGGCTTGAAAAATGTTATCCGGGCTCTGTTCCATCGAAAACAACCTTTTGCCGTTGGTATGCTGATTTCAAGCGTGGTTGTACGGATACAAACGATGCGGCACGCTCGGGTAGGCCAAATGAAACAGTCACTCCAGAAAATGTGAAACAAGTGTTGAAAATCATGATGAATGACCGCAAAGTGAAAGTTCATGAGATTGCTGAGATTGTAAACATATCAACTGGAAGTGAGTTTACGATTTTACATATAAAGTTGGGCATGAAAAAAGTGTTTTCCAAATGGGTGCTGCATACTCTCACAATGGAACAAAAGCAACAACGAGTCGACGATTCACACAGCTGTTTGTCACTGTTTTCTTGCAACAAACAGGATTTCTTGCAATGGTATGTGGCAATGGACGAAACATGGATCCATTACTTCACTCCAGAGTCAAAAGTGGCAGTCAGCTGAGTGGCGTGCAGCCGGTGAAAGCCGCCAGAAGCGTCCAAAAACGCAACAGTCAGCTGGCAAAGTCATAGCATCAGTGTTTTGGAATGCGCGAGGGATAATTTACAGATTACCTTGAAAAGGGAAAATCTATCAATAGCGGCTATTACAGTGAGTTATTGGTCCGTATAAAGGACGAAAGCGGGGAAAAAAAAAAAAACGACCGTACATGAAGACGAAAATCATCTTCCATCAAGTCAATGAAAACGCTGGTTACATTGAACAAGTTGAGCTTTACTCTGCTTCCCCACCCACCATACTCCCCAGATCTAGCCCCCAGCGACTACTGGCTGTTTGCTGATCTCGAAAAGATGCTACAGGGAAAAGATTTGACTCGAATGAGGAAGTCATCGCTGCCACTGAGACTTATTTTGTGGACAAAGGACACATCATTTTACAAGCATGGTATTGAAAAGTTAGAAAAGCATTGGAATGATTGCATAGCTCTTGATGGTGATTATGTTGATGAATAAATATGAATTTTGTGAAATGGATGCTGTTTTCTTAGTTAGTCCTGGACTTGTTGAACGATGTGTTAAGATATGGAAGTAAAAAACTGAGACACCAAAAGAAGAAAACAGTATACATTTATCACACATAGTAATGATACAAACCTGTCTTTGTTGTTGTCTCTGCATGTCTTCTAACTGCATTCGTTCAACCTCGAATAAAACAGGTGCAACCAAAACGGCAGATGATGAGAAAAATATCCACATAAGAGAACGGCTGAAACTATAAAAGGATTTTGCACCTGACACTGATTTACTAACAGCAGACGAGGTAAAGTTCCTTAAACTTTCCGGAAACATTTCTGTGAGACCCCACAGTCTTTCCATTAACGTTTCATCAATATCCTAACAATAGGAAAATGAAAACAAATACTGACAAAAATGTACACAAAACACACACTATAAAATCTCACACATATGTACAAAAGTTTACAATTAATTAATTAATTCACAATACTATTTTCAATAGAGTCAGTACTTGTCTTTTATAGCAGCTTTGATTTCTTGAGGATAAGTATGTTTTAAAAGAACGACATCTTTACAAATACATTAATTGCTCATTTCTTCTTACATGAGAACCCGGCTTAGAATTCAGTTAATAATTCTGAATTTTATATTTTTTATATGGGTGTGCTAACTTTATCAGAAAGAATTCATATAAATATATAAGTAAATAAAAAAATCATTAAATTTCTTAATTCATTGTTGTAATATAGATTCTTTTTGCAGAATACAAGCTGTCAAAATGTAAATGAGTAATCCTCCCCCCCCATGGCTGCAGATAACGCTACTTATCCTAATACGATTTAGTAAATAAAAATGATGCAATAACTTCATACTAATTCAGATAACATGTATTTGTTTTGCCATGTCTTATTATTTATAGATGTATGTGCACGTAAAATTTACTTAGTTCTTTTTGTGTATTCTATGTAATTTATGTGCACATAATCCTTACCAAAGCTAACTTTTACAAAACTGATGATGCAGTTATATTGCAGTTTTATATATATAAATACTTCTCTGCCATTAAAAAAAAAAGCATTGCCAGTAATTTACAGATAAAATTGTCTGATATAAAATGTGATATTCTAAGGTTGGACAACTTGTAACAACATAACCTCAAATACTAGTGACTTTATATCAGCATCATATGAGTTTTGAGCCAGATGAGTATCATTTACAAGAACTTTTGACTTACTTCTTTAATCTGAAGAAATCTATAGGAGAAGGGCATCGACTACTGGTAAAAGTATATGGTGAGGCTGCCTAAAGAGAAGCTGTTTGTAAAAATCATGTTGTACATATGGTGGGATCAACTTGGTTTCATGTATTACGAGTTGCTCAAATCAAATAAGACTATTACTAGGGTCCTCTACCAAACACAACTGATGAGACTGAGCTCTGCACTCAAAGAAAATTGCACCTGCTACTACTCCAGACATAATAAAATTATTCACCCGCATGACAACACTCATCTACATGTTGTGGCGCCAGTCAGAGCTTTCTCGGAAACATTCAGATGAGAAGTTTACCCCCTCCCTCTGTCTTCACCAGACATTGCTCCGTCTGATTACTACTTGTTTCGAATGATGACACATGACCAGTTTGAGCAGTGCTTCACATCATACGAAGATAAAAAAAATTGGCTTAATTTGTGGATAGCCTCGAAAGATGAAGTGTTCTTCCGATGCAGTATCTGTATGCTGGCAGAAAGATGGATGGGAAAAAGTAGTGGCTAGCGATGGATAATGCTTTGAATAAAACATAACGTACTGTTAATAATGGCACACTTATTTGTACTCCCGATAGACATAATAAAAACATAATGGCAAAGATATCAGTTTACAGTTTCAAATGGATATTATCATTTGACTAACTGAAAGGCATGCAACAATAGAAAGTAAAGGTAACGTCTCACTGGGTGCTTACCAGCTCCCCTAACACAGAAATTTTTAGAGGTGATTTCACCTAGAGAAAAATAACTTCACAAGATGGCACAATGTATGTTCACTGAAGTAAAATGACAATAACAAAAGACTCAGGAAAAAAGATTCAGTATTTTTATCTTGACTGCACTTTGTTACGTCCTAATTTGTCACGTCACCAGATGTTATATACTAATATCGCGGCACCCAATGTTCTGGTACCAAATGTTAAATACTAACTGTTACAATAATTTGTCTACAATAATATCAAAACCATAATTCATTGCGTTGTGTATTACTAACCCGAACAACCCCTAAAACCAAGCAGGAGTACTGGTGTTAAAAACATTCACACAAGTCATCATAAGAAAAACTCTGAATCAAATATATATATATAACCAAGGATATTTATTGCAGCATTAAAGGAAGACACTCAATCTTTCAACTTAAATTTCTAGATCTATGGTGTGTTCAGGTGACAACTATTTAAAATAATGCATTTAGAATTATAATATATATATTGCTAATTTCAAATATGCACCGAGATGAATTAATCAAAAATTTACACCGTAAAAATTAATATTAACTTTTCATATGCAGTTATCAAACTCTGCTGGCCAGCATAAAAATACACAGGAATTTAATGAATCACCGAGCATGGTGTCTTTACCAATATTGATAGAGATTACTTAGTTCAAGAAATTTCTTAATTTACTCAGGTAAAAATTACATACATAAATTTAGCAAATCCCTTAGGCAGTTAGAAAATATTACATATTCAAGTAGACCCGTTGGAGAAAAATGATTACATTTATTCCTACATTCAATTACACAATTAAAGGTAAAGTAGAATTTAAATTTTAAATCGTTCCTTAATTAGCAAAAGTTAAAGTTAATTCTCAACCAAAAATAGTAACAACTTAAAGTAAAAAGGTAAAATTTAGATAAGTTTACAAATTTACTATCCTGTCTTAATTCATTATATATAAATTTTAATTACATTCCAAGTTAAGGTTAAAAGTCCTAAATAGATTAATAGTGCAGCAGTTGCTTAAATACACAGCCTGGATTTAAGATCCAGCAGAAAAACCTTGACTAAAAGTTAAATAGAATTTAATTGGAAATTAAACACACATATAATTACTCCTTACATTAATAATTCATCACTGGAAAATTTACTTCAAATAATCAAATCTCTTAAAAAAATTTTAAATTACCATATTACTTAGGAAACATGTTCACGGAATTTAGGTAGCAAGCTGTACTAAATTTCAGGTGAAATTAACAATCAAAAGGTTGAACTCACTTGAAGCGTTGAAAATTTAATTAAGCATTAACTCAACTTATAGATTTTTTTTTCCGGATGTCCCATTCATAACAGGTGTTGAACAAGGCTCTGCCGAACCAGCTCTTCGCAGATGTTGAACGAGGGAGTCCGGCAAGAAATCTGGACACCTGGATCAGACACTATGAAGATGGTAAAGTGCATTCGTGCAGCAAAACAAGAGCTCCTAAGGGTTCCTCCCTTTTCCGGAGTTGATGGTAGTACTCGAGTTGATGGTAGTAATTCGATGAGGAAAAAACAACATTTTCGGCTCCAACACGGGGATGGTAAAGTGCGGAGGAGTAAACTTCAAGTGATTTTTTTTTCTTTTTAGATGTTCATCTTTATCTTCCTAAGGGTTCCTCCCTTTTCCGTCTCCGGCTCTTCCAGAGGAAGAAAAAAATAACGTGCTTCTAACGCTGCGAATCCAAGGCAAAAAGGGCTGAGCATGGCCTTGCATGACGATTTCAATCGTCCAGGCTCCAGAATTTTCGAAAATCACCAAATTTGGTGAATTAGTATGCAAATCTCGCCAAACACAAAACAGTGCTGCGAAAACTTAGTTTTTCCTTCTTCACACCAAAAAAAGTTCCACCCTCGCCACCCCCTTCGCCAACAAGGAGGGGTGAGGGAAAGAATGCGACAAACCTATCACTCCCCTGCCACGCAACCGGACGCAGTACATGACCTTGACGAGAAAAGTGCTCAAAACGGCGCTTATAGCAGAATAAATTTCTAGACACGAAATTCAACAATTTTAGCAATTAAATGGGCATAATTCTCCAACGGGGCGACGTACAGTCATGAAAGTAGGTTCATAAGAAGGGTAAATTTTTTCTCTTTAAGAGGTATAAATTTCAACCATGTGAATAAAAAGGAAGTATTTTTAAATTTCAAATATTACGCAGAAACAACCGATTTCCCATTGTCTCCTTCTCCCGACGGCTAATACTGTCGAACGCGTAACGTAAGAACGAGAACTCTGTTTAACTCGTATAAAAATAATTGATTCAATAACATAAGCAATACAATTCGTGAAGAAAAAATTTAGAATAAGCATAAATTAATGCATATAATTTATTCACTCAATAATTAATTAACAAATAACTGCAATTAACTACACATTAATCCATAATTCTAAACTAACCAAAAATCACTACATAACAACTTCTCATCTTGTTTCAAGATTATCAGAGTAAATCATATCTTTGGAAAAAAAAGGGCTACTAACTTTAACTGTAAAGTAACTGCTTTTTTCTATATATGCAATTGTAAATGTAGCTTCCCTATTAGGCGCTTAAGTAGGAAGAAAACAGACTTTCTTGAATTTTCTTTCTTTCTTTCAAGGAAAATTTTACTTTATTTACTAAAAATTTAACAATCAACATTAAAAAAGAAAAAAAAAAGTATGAAATTAATTTTATGCAAGACAATAATAAAACCTACACACATGTATAATTCTGAACCTGTCAAAGTACAACAACAAACTCACCCAGCTATTTCTGAAATAAGATACAATAAAAATTTTTGGTGCTGCAAATATAGATGGTTTGTGGTAACATACATATACCAAACTACAAAAGAAATAATAAGTAATGTGTAAACGATCGATCTTACGAATTTGCTTCTTTTTCTCTGTTAAAATATTTCTCGCTATCTTTTTACTGGCTTTTAATGAGTTTCTATATTCATAATTTTTCTTACAAAACTTAGATATTTTTACCTTGAAACAAGCATTTGGTTACAAGACTTTTAAAAATAAATACAACAAAAAATCTGAAAGGGTTCAGATTTTAATAGTTTCCTAAAAGGCTCTATTAAAGTTTAATATGGTTTATCAATACACATGGTGCAGATGGAATAGCAAATTTTTTTATAGGATATTAGATGAATATATATTTGCAATTAACATAGGAAACATTACACATCTTCAGTATATTTTTAAACATATACATATGACAAAATACATAATGTTATTCTATAAAAATGTTTTTAATTAGACATAGCATGAATTCAATGTATTTTTTATTTAAATCAATGATATTAAAAAAGTTAAAAAAAATCTGCATTCATGTAACAATATTCTTATACTATATTGTGCTGCGGCGGACCACACAGAGATTAGTAAATTATGTGCGCGGTCCCGACAAGTCACCACTTCCAAGTTTTTACTATGTGCCACACAACATGCTTCTGACATCACAGATGCAATAATTTGTTCCATTTGACAGTGCAAGAGACATAACTTCACGCCTAGTGACAGGAGAATTTAGTGTTCTGCACAGTGTCTGTCATCAAAGCCTCTCGATTTCAGAACGGGTGACAAACCAATGATCTTAGTTTTCCTCTGATATCGTTCCAGATATAACAAATCAGAGGATGTAAAATATTACTGAAAAATTAAGGAGGCATGGCTAATTCAGTCTGAAGATTTTTACCATCAGAGTAACACATCACAAGGCTCTAGAACTCTCGACTAGAGACCCTCCTTACCAGACTCTTTACATTACGAGAACTTTAATTCATTTCAATAAATGTCTATGCTCTCCATTAATTACAAAGTAACCAAAAAAGTTCTTGCTTTTCTGATATGACATTGGAAGAGTAAAATCCAAGGTAAAAATAGCTACGAAACCTGGTGACAAAGTGGTTAGGATGGGAGTCGAGACATTGACCAAGAGTATCAAAGCGCACTACATCGGTGATTCAAACATAACTCACACAGCGATTGACTGAAGTGGACTCATCAAAGGTACTTGTTTGCTGTATGATTTTAAAGTGAGCCTGTCAGCAGCAGAATCAAGTCACCGAATTTGCCAGGCCTTTGAGGATGATGCCGTTAAGGAATGAACCACTAGGCAATGGTTCCAGAAGTTCAGATCAGGAGATACGTCTCTTAGTGATGCACCACGCAGTGGTCGGCCACAAACGCTGGACGATGAGAGCCTAAGAACAACCATACAGAGTCACAGTAGCCAAACATGTGGTAAGCTTGCTGCACACTTCCAAGTATCTGATGAAGCGATCAGACTCCATTTGCACTGCACAGACAAGTTGAGCAAGTGGATGCTCCACTCATTGTCCGATGCAAACAACCAATAGCGTGTTGCTGCCTGTTTGTCACTGCTTACTCGGCACTGCAATGCCTCCATATTTGATTGAGTACTCACCAATGATGAAAGATGGGTCCAGTATGACACACCCACACGTTCCAGACATTGGTCACCATGGGACCCTGTGCCTCACACTGGGAGACCTTCTCTGCATCCACGCAAGATCATGCTCTGTATCTGGTGACTAGTCGCCAAGTGGAGCACTATGACCTTCTGCCAGTGGGCCAAACAATCACAGCAGGCCTGTACTCGCAACAGCTGTAACGTGTGCATCAGGCACTGATGCATAAAGAGCCAACATTGGTCAATTGTAAGGGTGTACTCCTCCTCCATGACAATGCAAAGCTGCATGTGGCTCGGGAGGCCAGGGACACAATCCAGTGACTGGGCTGGGAGACACTACTCCATCCACCAAAGCTTATCTTAATTGTAATAAGCACGTTTTGAGTTCAATAATGCAGTAAGTATCATGCAACCTCGCCAAACTTACCCAATCATTATAAAGAATCAAATGCGCTACCTGCTGCCGCTCAACAGAATGGTAACTTGATGGTCACTCCTGTAGTAACCGACCCTCCCGGCAGTGTATTAAGAACTGCAACTGTTGCTTTTAAATAACTTTGTTTATTAATAATATTATAGCAGGCAGATACAATTGAAAAGACGTCTAGACTGCAGATTATGGGCCAGTCGCTAAATGAAGCGAAATTGTGCCAAATCTGGTAGCCTCTTGGTTAACCTCTTATAGTCATGAAAATCGTTAGGATTTAAGGTTAGAGTTTATAGCATTGAAGTGGGCTTTTTGAATTTTCGTCATTTCACTGTGCTTCTAGTAAATTGTGAGCAAAATGGTTGACGTCGAAAGAGTTGAACATGTGGATTTTACTTATTTGATTCGGTTGCAAGATAAGGGCGAAAGATGTGCGATAAAATGGTGCATGAATTATGGTTTGATTGCGAATATGTATGAATGTTCTAAGTGTAAAAATAGTATGAAATTACTTGAAATGAAAGATGCGACAGATTTGTGTCCGTTATATGTGGTTAAGCACATGGTTGAAATGAGCCGTAGAGTCGGCGTTGAATGAGCGTGCCATTTTGAATTTCATCTCCATTGTATTGTTACATTTTAGTGTGCATATAAACAAATGCAAGTTTCTACTATTTATTATAAATAAAAATTTATTGTAAAAATATAAATTACATAGTTAAAATTGTTTAACCCCCTTTTTTTTTACTATACTATTGCTCATGTTTCAGTAGATCGAAATTTTATCATTTTTTTTCTTCTGCATTTTTTTAAAGTTTTAGATTAAATATGAATAAATGCTTTCCGGTCATTTATTGTTCTACTAAATTTCATGCTAAAACGTTTTATTCCATTTTGCTACTGTCTTAAAAATGGTATATATTATGAAAAGTCTTAATATTGTTGAAGCCATAAATTACATAGTTATACACTTTCAAATACTTTATCGTTGTTTTGCTTGCACTTCTGTTTTAGATATTTTTGCATGTTTACAGGATTCATTCAAATTCGCAACCATCTAATATGGCGATATGATGAGTTAGTGATATTCTAAAACGTGTGAAAATAACCGATTTGGCAACTTTTCGAAAATGCGCCAAACTGGCCCGTAATATGAAGTTTTACCGGAGAGACAAATATCTTACAGTTTGTCAAATGGCAACAGACACAAATCAAAAGTAAACTGTCACATTTACAATAGATGACAAAAAATTGTATTTTGAGACCAATAGCCATTTTAGGCTAAAAATTGCGATATATAACGATATAACCACATCACGAAATTAAAATGTAACTTAAAGTCTAAATGGCTGTGCAACGTTCATTCATGCAGATTTGATTTGTCAAATAAGGCATTCCCTTTTCTTTTTCGCTGTCCGATTCTTTACTTAGTATGTCAGAAGTAAACATGTGTTGAATTTTGCAAATCAAACCTTGCTTCAAATGAATTACAATACAATGCTTGTTTTGAAAAACTACAAGAGAGCGGTATATATCAGTTCCTCATTATTTTATCCTAACGTTCAAATACATAGATGCATTGCAGAAATTAATAAAAGCTTATTGAGACAAAGAAAAGGTTACGTTCTTTCAGCACAATGGGCTTTTGAAGGATATTTCCTTCTTTCATTCCCAAACTGTTTTATTTGTTCTAGAAATATGCCTAGCTGCATTGACATGGTGACAAAAAATCCATGGTACGGTTTTATAATGAAAAAGTAACAAAAATAATGATCGTAATAACAAAAAATTGCTACAATCACTAGAATTAATATTATGAAAAAAATTCTACTTTAGTGAATAAAGTGATGACTTAGACTTCATAAATATGTTAAGAAGGAAAATAATTACTTACATCATCGTCTTCTTTCATGTTAGACATATTACTGTTCTTAGTGGTAGGAGAATCTTCTCTACTATTTGAAGAGCTATTGGCATCAATTCCACTGTCTATTTCTTCAATTATAGGCATGCTGTTAAAGAAGTAGAATAAGAAATGTGACGAATACTGTTGACATTTCCTTTTCAAACAATTTCGAATACGAGTACATAAAACTTATTCAAAATCAGAATGCTATGCAGAACCTTTCATACATATTTGCACATATTCTATTTAACATATCTATCAAACATGTAAAACTGTATAGTACTTTCCCCCCTTTATATTCTCAAGTAATCACATAATGAAATTGAAGTATTTCTTAATAAGTCTGCTTAATTTATTATCCATATAAATTAAGCAGACTTTACCATTAATAACTTCACCCCAGAAGGGCAGTGTTTTCTAAATTGTGAATCAATGCAAAACAAAAGAGAAATCACTTTGGAGATTTCCAATATTGCTAGACTGATAACAGAGGCAGACAACATAAAAAAATATTTATTAACAAATTTAAAACAAGTACAGATATTTAATGAATGACTTTTGAATACTGATTCCTTTATATTACATCTATGGCCAGGAATATTATGGGCCAATGGTTGAGACATGGCTACCGTTGCTGGCTAGGACTTATCCTTGATTGGTTTCACGCACATTTTATCATGAAGTTCTTTCATGACACTGGAGAGCATTACTCTTCTGCGGATTGTGCGTATTAGTTTACTTATAACTATAGCCCCTGTTATTCTTCTGGAGGCGAGGGTAAATCGACTTCCTCGGCATATCTGTAAGCAGCTCAGCCCCCATGCGGTTGTTGCGCCCTGCAGAAGCACATTAAACTTGAAATGCATGAACAAATCTGTACATCTACTTCGGAATCAGAGCAGCAGCCAAACACTCAACCTCTCCACAGCCATGACCATGAAAGGCTTTCATGTCCAGGAGGTCTGCTGCTGAACGGTAGACAAGATAATGTAACTGATGATGCAACTTTCCATTACAAGAGCCCCAAGTCGAGAGAATACTTCGACCAGAATCAACAACTGTGATTCTGTGCCTCAGCGAGAAATGAGATATGATGAAACGTGCATTGTATACCTACTTGCAAAAGCAGATAAGCAATGAAATCTGAAGTGCCTGTCCTTACTAGAAGCTCTCTAAACCAAACATCAACACAATCAATTATAGTATAGAACAGGTTCTTCTCAAATGTAAGAAATATTCTACAGATAGATTCAAAATTTATATTGAACTAAGATTAACTCTCTAATATGGTTAATTTTAAGCAATTGCTTATTCTTTATCTCTTTTAACAACACACTTGGTAGTGTAAGAACTCAAGTTAATTACATGTAAACTATTTATGATAATAGAAACAGATGTGATGACAGCAATACAAGATAAAAACATTGGGGGGAGGGAATGTTATTGCTGACAATGACACTATACCATGACAATGACACTATATAAATGACACAATATTTTCACAGAAAAATTTGAAAATAATAAGTGGGAATATATCATTCAATTTAAAATTTTTCCTCTTGGTCCAAAGGTATTTTAGCAGGGGTTATAATAAAAATGTCTTGCAGCTGCTATTAGGTCATACTACAGAATTTAGTGGAGAGTAAAGGGTTGATCTGCCGATTATACAAAACTGATTCGATACTTGTCTTCTGTCCCGACCTTTGCAAGAAAAAAGTTACCAATCTGCACATATGCAACAAATAGTGGGAAAACTCTAATAGATAACTGACACTTGGCGCAATATTTTCCGCCATCTTGAATCGTGAAAAATCGCCATATCCTCGGGGGGAATTTTTTTATATCAAGAGGGAGCTTGCATGAAAAGGTGCTTTCCAGAAATTCCTTCAGGCCAATATTGGGAAAAAAGCTCTGCTGGGCAAAAATCACGTAAGATCATGTAGCGTTTGCGTTGAGGCGGTAAACCATACACATAGGACAAATTGCAAATGATCAGTTATTGTTCTGATTAAGCAAATCTACGTACTTTTTTTCATCTTAGTAATTTAGATTATGGTATATATAACTCCAACATTATTAACTTTTATAATTCTTACCATTAATTTGAACAATTATCCGTAATAATGGTTATATATGTTTGAAAACATGTTCTTCATATAAATGCAGAAATGATTACGAAAAAGCAATATATATCACATAGTTAAAAGATGAAAGTTTTAAAAAATAAAATATGCATGTATTTCCACAATATTACATCTTCGAAATGTATTCCAAATTATTCAAACATCCAGTTCCGTTTATACTGGACAATCTAGATTCTTTTATGCAATAATTTCGCTTAAATAAGGTTAAGAGGGTTATTTTTATACTTTTTTTCTTGTTTAAGTGAGAAAATAGTTTTCATGTAAGTAAACAAAGAAATGTAATCCCGAATTGCATAACTGCAGGGAAACATGATTTGTAAGAAGCGCTTCTATGGCTTTTCACGACGTTATGCAATTGTTTAAATTTCGAAAAAAGACCAATCAAATATAATAGGATAAGGTTAATTGAATGTGTCTGTATTTATTCTATGAAAAGTTAAACCATAAAATATTATTTCAGATATGCATTTGTTGCAAGTACAGTGGTGCTAAGATTTCTATGTTTTACTTATCTGAAGTTCGATTTACATTACATTCATTACTATTAAACATGAACATGAGTAACACGTCAGAAAAATCTATAAATATCAATCTTATTCAAAGATTTGAAAATACAAATTTTAGTAACTTTTATTAGTTTTTTGTGAAAAAATAGCTGATTTTATTCTATAAAAATAAAATCCCTTTATTCTGATTAGAAGTGTGATTAATTTATATAAGTCTATAATTAAGAGTTTTAAATTAATTATATGTAAATACACATGGGATAATGTGAGCCAATAAGTACGGAAAGGGAGCATATTTTGTCATTGTCTTGTATAAAAATAAAATTATCTTATTCTAATGACAGGTGCAATTAATTCATTTAGAAAATAATTAAACAACAAATTCAACGTCTAATGAGAAAGTCACCAGGACCACGAGCACAAAGATTTATCTGCAGTCACGATACCCAATGCTAAGTGTTTACATATAGAAAGAAAATATCCCTTTATGTTTCTCTATTTTATTTTAACATTTGAGCTAGCAATCTAAACACTCTTCCCACTGTTTGGCGCCTACCGCCCAAGTTGGCAAACACGATTTCAGGACCTCACCAAGTGCTGGTTATCTGAGTATCCCCGGTCACTGAATAAATTACTGTTTACTGTAATCAATTCACTTTCGTGCACGCTTACAAAGAACTACACTTTCTTAAGCTTGAATTGTGTAAACACCAATTTTCTTTCACAAAAGTAGGCAGAAGACTTCTAAAAGAAAAGTTTCAGGGCAAGCAAAAATACTGTAATACAGTAGGAAGTGTAAGATCGTAAGGATTCTTTTGATTCCAGATTTTTCCGGATATTAGATTATAAGTTTAAATCTAGTATGATGACGTGTAGAAATAATAAAATTAAAAATATGCAACTGAGGTTTATGAAATAATGAGCTATTTATGACATTAAAGGAATTAAAATTTCTAAAAAAGCTCAATATTTATTTTTCTGCTTTTAAACATTTCTTTCAATGTAAGTTGTTTAAATTGCTTTGCTGTTTATGCTAATACTTCCTCCTTAATTCCATAGACTGATAGAATTTCTCGTTCAAATACAAAGTTCTTTCACATAATGTAATTGCCATGTCGAAAATGTCCACTATACTGTCAATTGAAATATTTTCATTCTCAACAACTTTTCTATCACTTTCTTCACTATAAGTAGCACTATTTTCTGGATTTGAGAATATAACACAGATTTCACTGTTTGTTAATTGATTGAGATTAGGACACTGCCATCACAATTAAAGTACTGTTATACCATCTTCATTTATTACCATTTCACATATTCCATTAAATGGAAAATTACGCTTTTTATTTGCAATATCTGAAAATCTTCAAATTCATGGCTATCATATCATCATAAAGCTTCACTAGCATCCTCTATACATTACTGGCAATGTGTCACGAGATTGGAGATAAAAGACATGCTGTTCTGCTAAACTGTGTCTTGGTTCCATCTCAGGCTGATGAAGTTAGCCTGAAATGTATTAGTTACTTATTATACTTACACCTATTTCCTGCACATGCTTAAGATTTATCCGAGTCTCAAATAATTAAATTTCCTCATATACTTGAGGCTCATCCAGGACTGGTAACTAGATATTTTGCAGTCAGCCTCTGTAAGTCCTAAATTTGGCTGCAAAAAGCAACCTAAATTCCGAATGTTTTGCTGCATCTAAATTTTACATCCCATTGGCTTCCCTAAATTCTAAAGATATTGCTATCGATTAATTTTGTTGCTTGGTGCTTTTCTAAATTCCAAAAAAATTTTTGCCACCTGGTGTGGCCACACCAACTCTAATGCCGTCCCTTGACTTATTAGTCCAAACGGGCAATTTGCCCTGAAGGTCTATTAATTTCTTTTTTGCATTGAAAACTATAAATGGCAAATCACTTTTCAAATTGTTGCCATTAAATATTATTGCCCTGTATTATATTTAAAGAAATTAAATAATGAAGAATCTGCATGAATGTATGTATATTTCTAGCATTGTGATAAAACGACATTACCTAGAGCCATCAAAATTTAAATAAAGTAATCTTCCATAGAATAGAGCCATGTGAAAACCCTAATTTGAATTTGAAATTTGTTTTATTATCAATTTCATATTCTTAACACTTGAACGAATTTTTGATTAAAAAACTAAACAATTTCAAAAACAATGGCATAATGAAAAAAAAAAAAAAAAAAAAACTTTTTTTTTAATCTGCAGTGTACGAGACTCTGTATCAGAAATTCTAAAGCTATGCTCTTTTAAAATTATTTTGTGATATTGCTGTTAAATTGAATTTTATGGTTTGAGTACAGAGAACATAATATTTAATAAATAAAGGTAACACACAAAATGTTAAAAAATGCCCTTCTGGACATAATTTAAAATCTGAAACCTTTCAGATTTTCTTTATATTTCAGTTTACTTTTTTCTGAATATAAATTCAAACATCAATAAATGCAATCTCTTGGCCTAAGAGTATCAAGTAACTTCTGTTAAATTTCTCCTTGTCAACATAACTGAACACTTTGCAGTGCAGTTAGATGAAGTATGAAATCATCACTAAGCGTAAAATCTTGAAAAGTTACCATGTTCTTAGGTATTTAACTACTAATATATATATATAAAACTGCTAAGATATTGCTGTATGAGTTATCTCACAAACTGTCACGTGCAATCATGAAGGCAAAAACTAATAAATAATGGTTAGCACAAAGGACATAAACTATTCAATATATGTAAAATCAATCATGTTTCCATGTAAAAATGTGACGTATGACAAGCAGAAAGGCGGGTACAGAGCCAAATTATTGATCATGCATATTTTTACTAATAAATGATTGTTAATGCAACTATTCTTATATTTTATTTTGTGCTAAAATTTAAAAACAAAATTCTGGTGAACTGGATTTCAAGCTCCATATTACACTTGTTTTCTGTAATGACCTTGGCAAGAAACAAATACTTACCTAGATGTGCATGCATAAGAAACAGTTATCGATTTGTGCATGTGAAAGAAACAAATGGTTAACAATATACATGGTTTTTCTTACAGTACTCTCAGTGTTTTGCATTGTAAAATACTCATTATGCTTACTATTTTAAATCTTTCACCCAGAATCACATGAAACTCTTAGAAAGTATAAAAATTCTAGTGGAAACACACTGTGGGTGAAAGACAACAGAAAAAGAAAATTGTCCCCCCTCCTAATAATAATAACTGAGTTTGATGCCAGGATAGATTGCCAAATTTTCCTCAACTTACCTTAAACCAAAGATTCAACGAAAATCCATTCAAGGTAATCTACACTCCACTCTGAAGAGATATATAAGGAACTTTTGAATATTTACTTACACTCTGTAGGGTACTGTCTAGTTTAAAAAAACATTGATCAGCAAGTGTAACAAAGTAATTTGTAAGAAATGGACTTGAATGCAGTTTGTGCTAAAGCATGGAACAATACTGCTGAAGATATACACTAAGTTTTAGATCTTCTTATAAATTTTATGCTATAATTCCATAATCTACATTTTTGTAATAAAGCGACGTTTAGCTGCTTGCAGGTCAGCCACAAGAAGATTGCAACTGCAAAGAATTATCCAACCATTGGTATTTAAGACAAAATTCATATTCACGCAGTGAAACTAAATTTTCTGTGTCCCTACGTCAAGTAACATCATGAACATGAAAGTAATCCACTTTTCTCCAATTCATTTGCTACATCGGATATCATCACAGAACAACAAATAAAGAAACTAATTTAAATTGGAAAAAATTACATATAATATTCCCAGATTGAGTTTAGATCCATTTCCTATGTTTCAAACTGAATAAACCAATTTTACAGAAAGTTTAATAGAAGAATATGTTAATAAATAATCACCCCCTCCCAAAATCTTTGTTGAAATTGCATCATATGCATAAGTGGAACGTTGCAGAAAGATTTTTACAGCCATTTTAAACATATTCAAATATATGATATGAGCGAAATATTATGTAGAATAACATTAGTATTTTCTGGAAGAAATCTTATTACGGAAAACATAACAAAAAACCACTAATGCATGGAAATCTCAAATGACCTTTTTTCTCTGCTAAACTTCTCACACACTGACCTCTAGTGTAGTAATAAATTTGAGTATGGCAGTTACTGCAATTCAACTGATTAATCACTCTGAAATTCTCAAACAACAATTATTTCAATGTAGTCTGTTAAAATTCTCTCTGCTACGTTCATTAGCTAAGCTAAAACTTCTACAAGTAAAATTTGTGAATATTCATCTCATCTCCTCATAACTGAAAGAGTTAAATATCTTTTTATATATACTAGCTCTAAACGAAATGTTAATGCCTGAATGTGCAGCACCTCAAGAAGCTGAAGTCAAATGACGAAAAGAATTTTCTTCGTGACCTTTCCCTTAAAAGTATATGACCTTTGAAATGATTACAATAGGCTTGACCCAATTTGGGGAAGGGCCTGGTTATTTTTGCGAAATTCAAAATCAAAACACTGCACAAGACATTCTTTTGGAAAAGCCAATGGGCTAATTTACATAAAATCAAAATGTCTGATTTCTGAATCAACAAAATTTCAGCTGATACAATTCTTACCTTTTATACCCCTTATTTACTCTTAATTTTACATATTAGTAGATCATACATAATATGATATATATATAACTTGCTATGGGGGAAAAAATATCATTATGCACATTAATAACATGTAAATCGTGAAACAATAATTATAACATTTTCGAATGAGTAAACCTTAGAGTGAGTTCAAAAGAATATTATATTCAACAGATCTAAATAACGCTTAATCATGTTTACTTCATTCAAAAATTCATAATTTCGTGCAGCATGCCCTCAAAAACCAAGCAGCCACTCAACCAGAAGGGAAACAAGAGACTCACGTTTTCTTCATTCATGATTTCTTCCTCATAAATTATTTTAATTTAAAAAAGGACACACAAAAGTTTAAACTCAGAATATAATTTCATCCAATAAATTTAAAGTAACAGATTAAAATTTACAAAAATAATAATAATGATACTTTTTCGTACCACTAACACATAGGATGAACAATCCAACAAAAAAAAAAGAATAATGCCATGCTTAGAATCCATATTTTATTTGTCTCTTACCTAATATGAATAGCTTTGTAATTAAATATTTCAATTACTATAAATTATTTTCAGACCAGCACTGTATTAAAATTTACAAAGACGCGTTTATTCACGTTGCCAGAAAAGTAAGCCGCTTCTTGAATGCAGTTACAAAAAATTTTGATTTCCATCTGATTTATGTAGCCGAACACAAAAGCCAGATTGAAAAAAAAAAAAGGAAAGGAAAGAACAAAGCAAACAGTTTTATGCATATATTAATGATTATTTTCGAAATATACCATTATTTTTATTTTTTTCCGCAATAGTTAATTTTTAACATGAAGGTGATTTAAAACGACTCAGCAACTGGCGACTGATTTGAACATTACATAACTATGTATATCCTATGGGGAAGTTGGGATGTGTAGTAATTTTTGATAAAAAGATCCCCCTTAAAATCTTATTTTTATAAAAAATTTTGCTTTAATAAAGGTTTGAAATGGCTTCAATTTCTCGAATAACTCGATTGTTTAGCTATACTCTGTACTCCGAAACATTATCCAGTTCATGTAGTGTGTATAGTGTACTAAACATTCCTTGTAAATACAAATTATTTATTAAAGCGCCTAAATTCCCAAACTTATTTCTAGATAATCTTTCTTGTCGGAAGTATTCATCTCAAAGTAATAAAGGTAACTGTGCAATTATTATTTAGATATCGTAACATGAATATATGATCATAATTTGGCATTTAAAAATTGTAATATGCGATGTCTTAGTTTGATGAAATTTTGTCAAAAAAAAAATAGTTATCTTTTATAATCTGACTGTAACTTTCCTTTAAGAAAGATATGCCGCTTGTACTATGTATTTTATTTTACTTGTTACATGCCGATTTCTGCAGATTTAGAGTAATTATAATAATGTATTTCATTAGATGTGTACGTAAAGGATTATAATTATGTAAATGCATTATTTGCAGTGGCCCACACTTGTTTTTGGACACTTGTGTTTTTCAACTAACTGTATTTGCAAACGATAGGGAAATGCTTTTATTTTTTTTTCGTATATACTGCCAATCATCTTTTTTAAAAACCTGCTTGTTTAAAAAATCAAAACATTTTAACCAAATAAAATAATCTATTCGAAAAGTTGTGAAAATGTCATATAAGAATTTGGATGCTGTGAATAAAAGTTTAATAAAAGCATCAAATTAACAGGGCATTCAGTATTAAACTGGGTATTCTTTAGCTGAAATTACTCTTTTTATACATCTTGCCTTGGGTTCAACGAATTTTTTTCGTACAAGAACTATACCGGTAAATGTAAACATTGCTAACATTGGCGATAATAGTTCAAACCTGGTAACCCGTCAGATTCAACAGATTCGTTTGTTCGAAGGTTGCAACCATTTCTCTAAACGTTGATTTTTGTTCAATTACCACCTTCGCTGTTTGCAATTACAGATTTAAACTTTTCCTCACATATATCTTATTATTTTTTCGGATTTTCACGTTATTTTTATGAATTTTTAACAATGAATAGATACAAACATTTTCCTATAATTAGTGAAGTTTTGAGACAGATGCTTGTTCGCGGAAGAAAATAATGGCGAGAGGGGGTGAATGATAATCGGAAATACGAATATTTTGATTTTTTTTGCGCAATATATTTATGAAATAAAAAAAAAGATGGAACAGCTTGAGTATAGGACCCCATTGGCGATTTTTTGGCTTGGCGACCGAAAAATGTCGCCAAGCCACGGAAAAGCGGTTAAAATTGAAAACACAAGTTAGAAAGCACGTTTTAACCAGAAAAAAATTTTAGAATATATGTTTAAACAGCAAATTTGAAGGTGCATAAGTAAGTGGGGGGCATATTTTAAATAGTAATATTGAAAATACAAGTTTAGCCTTAGAAAAGCAGTAAAATTAAAAATAGAAGTTAGAATGCACATTTTAACAAGAAAAATTTTAAACACAAATTTAGAATATATATTTAAATAGTAAAATTGAAAATAAATAAATAAGTGGAGGCATATTTTTAGCAGTCATACGGAAAATACAAATTTTAAGTTGTAAAATTGAAAATAGGAGTTCAGAATACATGTTTAAATTAAAAACATGAAAATAGGAGTTAAGAATGCATGCTTAAATTAAAAAGAAAGCAACGTTTGAAAATACTCAAGTACATGGAGGCATATTTTAGGCAGTAATATTGAAAATGCAAGTTTTAAGTTGTAAAACTGAAAACAGAAGTTCAGAATGCATGTTTACATTAAAAAAAAAGTAAAGAAATGCTGGAAATTTAGTAAAGTTTACAAAATCACGGTAAATTTACAAAGAAATCCTATACTCTGCCCAGTTTATGTCCCTTACAATTTCTAGAAATGTGTTAAAATACATCAATATTTTGCTGCTTGCAAGATTTAGTGAAAATACAGACAGGGTTGCCGAAATGGAGTATTCTAGAATTCGCTGGGTTACCAGAAAAAAACCGTACGAAAAGTGCGCCAAGCCAAAAAATCGCCAATGGGGTCCTATACTCAAGCTGTACCAAAAAAATAAATATAAGAAGAATATAATTTATGTTAAAAGTTTACAATTCGGTGCCCCTTGTTTTTTGGCGATTCTGTTTTGATGCCAAGATCGGCGCCAATACGACACAATTTCAAGATGGCCGCTACACAAAACCAAAACAAGAAGTCAAAGAATTTCACAAACGCCATGTCCATGTACACATCGACCTATTTTCACTTAAAAAAAACATCAGAGAATTGCACAAACTAGTCATTGCACATTTTGACTTTGTCCATGTGCACATCGATTTATTTTCAATTAAATAAATCAAGAAACTAAAACCATGTTAAAACTCTCATGGTAACCAGAAGTGGGGTTTCATCGCCAAAACTGAACAAAATTTTTCGCCAACCGAAAGGACACCCAATTCTACACTAGAGCCTTTTCCCCTGTATACATGTTTGTTAGGATTTAACCACAAATGAACATTTATGACCGTATTTAGGATCATTATTCTAACAAAAGTTGAATGTATTTTTCATTCAAAGTTTTTTTTCAGAAGCATCATGTTTTTTTTTAAGAATATTTATTTATTTTTACTGATCCATATTATTTTCTATCAGTATTACTTATTTTCTATCTATATCTATTACTCAGTACAGCTTCAGATGGTGTCTTACTGTACTCCAGAACTTTGTATCATGAAAAACACCATACTCGCTTGATTTTTTGTGTATGAACTTCAGAATATGAATTCACAAAACTGAATTCATGGTTCACTTCGAAAATATCTCATCAAGACTAATTTTTCGTAACTCTTCTCTTTTGTACGGGGCCCCTGAGTCAGAATAAATGGTTGTTCCTTTTTTATATTTTCTTTGATTGCATTTAACAGAGTCATTGCTTTTCATTTGGGGACTCTAACAAGAATGGTTTCTTTAGTTTCCCACCAAAATTCCACTGAAGGACAGAGTGCATCCATTAGGCTTTTTTTTTTTTTTTTTCCAAAAACAAGTTTTCATCAGTCTCTACAATTAAGTATTGGTCTAATGAGATTTGTCGAAGGAGGTGGCTTTTACTCAGTCATATCGAACATAAAACTCCATCGACCTAAGATCTCATATCCTCTTAGCCGAGAAGCATACCACTTAAGATGTCGCTCGAGGGCAGGAAAGATGATGCTAAGAAAGACGACAGTAAAATTTAATGAGGCCCGCAATTTCAGACTACTTTTTGAATTTTTCCGAAGAGATTTTGAGAGTTTACTGATTATGCAGATGCATTGTTTGTAATGAGGTCTATGGTAAGTAGCTCTTAATTGAAAGAAAGCCATTTCAAAATCAGGTAGAGTTTGAATTAGCTGTGTTAGTTAAAAAAATAAATAAATAAACAAATAAACTTACTTTTCCATCAATTTTAATATAATCCTCTTCAATTGCAGCTATATTATTACTAATTTATTGTTTCACATTGTTGCAATTCTATTGTTTTATAGACCTTCATAAGAACACTTCAGAACAAACCGAGTTTGTTCAGGCTGTTCCTAAAAAAGACTTAAGTCAAAGAGAAAGACTTAAACAAGCTGTTAAGGAATATGGAACTACCCTCATTGTATTTCATGTTGGAATTTCCCTTATGTCTCTTGGCTTGAGTTATCTTGCCGTTTCGAAGTAAGTAAACCTGATTTTTCTGAAGTAAGTAGTAGAAATAAATTAATCAGAGTGATGTAAATTTTCCCGAATTATTAACTTACATTTTTTAACTGTTATGTTACTGTTATTAGTGTTTATAACATATTTCAAGAATTTATTTTAAAATTTTTAATTTCGTGTGTACTTTTCTTAAAGTCATACTACACATTTTCAACACCATGTTGACACATTTTAGCTTATTACTTTTCCCATGCCTTTGGCTTGATACTAGATAAAAGGGAACGAATGGAACCTGCAACAAGGAAATATTCTCTAATTTTACGAATCCTCAAAAAGCTAATACAGCTTACGTTATTTTTGTCTTTTTTGTGAATTAACTTTCGTCAATACCCACAATTTCATTAAGTCCATTAATTTTAATGCTAGGGTGAGATAATAAGGAATTGTCATCTGTCTCTCTCATGTAATTACCACATGGTTCAAATATGACTGGAGCCCATTTTTGGTTACTAAAACCTTTATTGCAAATGAAAGAGTTGGAAATGTCATGCTATAGCATACTCAGTCCTGAGTCAATATGATTTTGCCAGTGTTCTGGAAGCATTTTCATGCCCTTTTCTTAGAAGTTTTCCAGTCGACTGTGAATTCAGTCTTGAATGCTGATAGTGATGGTGTCATGCATGATTGCATGCCTTCCAAGTGAGGTTTCAGCCTGGACCTTGGGGTTGAACTAGTGGACCCACATTTCATTGAATCAATATAAGTTCATTTAATCAATTTGGTCAACAGTCTGTTCATTTAATCAATATAATTTTCTGCAGTATGCAATTATAATGCTTTGCAGTGCATGGCAAGATCATAAATACTGCGTCTGTATATTCTTTCACTGTGTAAGAAGCCCAGTAAATTGTGTGTCATTGACAAAGCATTTGATGGACAAAAACAGCTCAAATGCTGAAAAAAAAAAATAATCTGCTCAGGAAACATCAGGAAAGAATGCAGGGTGAGACCGACTTTTGTATCTGAAGTTGTTGATTTGGTGTATGGCTGATACTGCTATATGTTGTTGGGCATTATCTATTAAAACTATTAAAAACTATTAAAACTTATTAAAACTATGTGTCTGTTCACAAGTGTTAGTAGCAAGGTATAATCTGTCACATATTTGTGTGGTCGCCTTGTGGAAGGAATAACAAGTAGTGAGTAATACTTGCAGCAGATCACTTCACAGTAAATAGCATATTCTTTGGATGTAAAGATGCCTTTTGATTTCTTCTTGGGATGCCTTTTACTTTTGTGAGAAAAGTGTACAATTGCTGTAGACCAGGGATTTCTTAAAAATGTTTTACAAACCATCTACTAAAATCACGGCTTTCAACATATTCAAACTTGTATCTTGTGTAATAATAAGTGGCAATAGGGAAGGGTGTATTAAACCAACAGGATATTTTATTAACTGAAAAATAGTCTTAAAAAATACATAGTGTATTTTACTTTAAAAATTAATCTGCCATCATACCTCTATACTTTGGTACTATGCGTCCAGACGAAGGTAATGATAATGAACCTTCAGCATGGGAATTAGTAAGTAGGATGAAATTTAAATATGGAAACGCCAACTCACATAAATACATATATTCAAAACAAGATTAGATATATTCACTATATTTGGTGATGTCTGGATGCTTTTCTCAACTGACGTATTTCCAGAAATCTCCCTCAAGTTGTCTGCTTGTACGGTTAGATCAAAGAGTTATAATTTCATTTTCTTATGTCCTTAACCCCTAATGTCAGAAATATTTGAAACAATGTGTTTTACATATATCAGGAATGCTGAGTCATTGAGTTAAGTTTCATGATTTAAATTTGCACGTTCTTGATCTTGTTTTTATGGGAAAGTTTTATCTCAGGTAATAAATCATGAAGTCATTGCAGAAACTGATTGCTACTAAGCCACCTTACTTTGGTATGCGTTACTAATTCTGACTGTCCTTCAGCAGGTTGTAAATGAAAAAAACTGTTTGAGGGAATTTCCTCAAATGCAGTTAACAATTTTGAGCTCTATGTTCATTATTTATGTTTGTATTTAATCTTTTGTGGATTAGTACTTGTTGGTGAATTATGCATTGATATCTAAAAAGAACTTATGAATTCGTCATAATTTTGCTCGATATAATCATATGAATAGAAATAAGCAATTGTGTTGTGTCACTGTTATTTGTAGGTTCATCAAACTGAAGGGGAAATTAGAACATTAAATAACATGTCATTATATACCCATACTCTTACATTTTCACTAATTTTCTGAATCAATCGTAGTATTTCAAGAAAAATATGATTGCTGCAATAATTTCAGTTGTGTTCTTAAAATCACTAAAAATTGAATCTGATATTTTCAAGGGTTTCTTACATAAACCGCCTATCAGAAAAGGATTAAAATTCTTTTTGCTAACATATGACTTACTTTGAATGATTCGGTAGTCACTGCACATGATTTCAACATGAACTTTGAAAGTATTTTGTCAAGCTCTTAATTAAGCCTTAAGATCCCACATTTTACTTTTCATCAAGACACTAATTTACGGATAATTTGTTTGATAATTGTTACGTAAAGTGAATAAATGCCTCTCTAAATTATCCTTTTTAGTAAAGGCAATGGGGGTATTTAAATTAAGCAACAGTATTTATCATCAATCATTGTAAAAAATTAATCAAGTTCTCATTCTTCCTAAAAAGTTCTTTGATTCTAAAGTCTTTGATTTTTTCATTTACTACTCATTTCTATTTTCACTACAATGCAAAAGGAGTACATAAGTAGAAAATTTTAATTTAATTACCACTCTGGCAAATATTAAACTAAACAAATATTAAACTGGCAAATATTATACTAAACAAGTACATAGGAGTGCCAACTTATGTATTATTACATCAAGGGGTAAAAAAATATGTGTCAAGGAGCCAGCTAGATGGCATGTTGAACAGCGAGCACATGACAGGAGACATACGACATTGCTCTTCCTCTTTGTTGATGGCTGGTGCAGCAGACAAATATTCAGTGTGAATTATGATATTAAAAGAGTCAAACCATCTTTTTTATGAACTCTTGACTAAGTTGTGTTTATGTGCTAAAATCTCCTCCTGATGGCTAAGATCAACAAAAACTGCTTCGTGATCAACTACAAAACCTAACTACAAAAGCTGCTAGAGATCTCGCCAAACTTTTCTCTGTCATTCATGCAGGATTCTGCCCCCCTACACTTCTGTCTGCAACATTTACACTATAACTTCATCACTCTCTCTGCACAATCTAAGGCGCTGTTGTGGAAGTATTCAAACTGCTTCCTTTCTGCTCTTCCTAGAAAAGGCTTTCATCAATTTCTGTTGTTAGGCCCTGCTTTGTTTAGAGTGCCATGAATACAAACTGCCCACAGGTGATATTTTCAGTTTGGTTTTATTGACCATATCCAGCTGCTTTTTCCCTTTTCAGATAGCTCTTTTCTTTTAATCAGTGGTAAATGAATTGGAGTTTGGTCACAAATATGATTCTACAGCCCTCGAGCTCTTTGTGCTCAAGGGTAAAATGCAGCAATAACAGTTAATATATATTCTTGTTCATAAAAACAAAAGGGAACATACTGAGAATCAATCAGGGTTGCATCAAAGGAAAGAGCAGATGGTACAAGTGTGTTGTGACAGCACATGTATGCATGACCGGCACTAAATCGTGCTATTTGATGGCAGTTTCACAGTTGAGAAGATAGTAATTTAAGCACCTAAATGAAAGCAAAATGAGCTTTTACTTTACATATATAAGTTTTGAGTACAATGAATGAGATATTTTGTCATAATTCAAGCTAATTTCATCAGTAGCAATTTTCTGTATAACTTTCGTTTTAAATTTCATATATCTGTTATCTTTTTCTCTCTCTATGTACAGTACAAAGTCTGAGATCTGGACTCGTTGGGGCTTCAGCAGTTCTGGATTTCGGATTTTTTTGGATATTAGATCATAAATTTAAATCTAGCAGGATGTCATGAAGAAATTTTATAATTAAAAATATGAAATCGTGATTTATGATCTAAAGGGTGTCAAAATTTACAAAGAAAAAGCTTAATATTTATTTGTTTACTTTACTAAACATTTCTTTCAATGTAAGTTGTTTAAGTTGCTTCGTTTTTGTGCTAATACTTTCTCTTTAATTCTATAAACAGACGTAATTTCTTGTTCAGTTACAAAATTCCACTTTCTGTAATTGCTGCATCAAGAATTCCGACTAACTTGTCAATCGAAATTTCTTCGTTTTCAATAATATTCCCTGTCATTTTCTTCAGTATTGGTAGTAGCGTTTTATGGATCTAGAATATGTATTTTGCCGTCCGTTAATTGATTGATGATTGGGACATTGTCATTGCATTGAAATAGTTCTGTTATATCATCTTCATTTACTAGTGCTTCTCCACATTTCTTTACAAAATCCGTTCGCCTTTGGTTTGCAGTCTGCTACTTTAACTGAAATTCCTCATAATCGATGAAGGTAATTTTAACCTAACTTAATAACGTCCACTATACATTATTGGCTATGTGTCATAAGATTGGCGATGAAAAATAATAATATATAAAAAAATGTTTACACATCGCTTCATGAGTATTACTCAAGTTGTCATACCTTGATAAACATGGGTGATGAAAGCGAAATATAATAAATTATGATTTGCCAGATCGGCATCAAGGGTATAAAATACTAGTAGATGTAACAATATTCCTATGTAGAATGTTTGGGTTTGAGATGTGTGCCAAGGAGATAGCAACAAATTATTAATCTCACAAATTTATGCTTAAATGATTTATGTCTTCAATAACAAGGTATTTTATTTAGTGCCTAAGTGAAATTAGGAATGGGGACTCTCCACATGTTTTATTGTTATGGAAAGAAATATCAAATGCGCATGTGTACCGCATGCCAAAAAAAAAAAAAAAGTAGTTTGTGGCTTTGAGGTTCGGATTTTGGATCATTCCGGATGTTGGACGTCCAGATCTCGGACTTTGTAATGTAAATGTATGTGTATATGTATATATATAGTTATATATATATAGTTAGGTAGATAGATATATGCATGCATGAATGTATGTGTACATATACGTAAGATATAAGGAAATATGATAGCTGCTTTAAAAACTGATTGGCGATCTCAAAATTAACATTCTAAATTTGGTGATCACCCCCCTAAATTTATCTCTTCTCCCGAATTCGACATTTTTCAAGGTTATGTAATGCTGTTTCAAAAGTGCAAACCAAACGTAATACTAACCAATCAGCTTGTCTCTAGAATCGCACCTACTGTGGTATAAATACTCTGGCGAGCTAATTACATCATTCCTTTGTCTGCTTGCTTCTACTTTGCTAATACTTCCTTGCTTTACTTCCCGGTCAAAAGTGATGTCACCCCCATTAATCTGTGTATATGTGAAATTATTGCAATTGTTTCTGATAAAAAGGTATACTGTCTATGAAGAATGATTTCTAAGGTGTCTGGAAATAAAAATATTAAATAGCTGAACGTGATTGTATCAACATCTTCTTCCATCTTTACACTCGACTAACGAAAACTGCTAAAAGTATTGGTGTTAACTGCACAATCAAAATATCCATCATCGATCACGACGTAGACTGCAAGCTGATTTTCCTTCTGTGTTTTCCCGAAATCATCAGATATATATAAGTTCAATTTCACTGAATATGAAAGTTATATTTATGAAAATATGTGAAAGTTTACGATTCAATATATATTATAATAGAAATGTTTTCATCAACAAAAATTTGAAAGACTTTTTAGTGAACATTTACTTTATGAAAAGCATTTGAACATTTACTTTGTGAAAAAATTTGAGCATTTACTACGTGGAACTGTTTTTGTCGAGAACTTAATAAAATATTTTCATTGGACATTCAAAAGACATTGGACATTTTTTTTAAAGGACTTAAAGTCTTTTAAAATTATAATTGTCATAATTTTGTCTTAATTTATTAGTTAGTTTATTTAGAAATTATATTGTTATTGCAATAATTGTAAATTAGTTGTTTAAGTATTACATAATCTATGTATGAGAAAGGTCATGAATAATGAAGGGGCATATGCAAACCTGCAGGCTATTCCTTGATGCTTCTTCATGTCTTTCCTCATATGCTAAACTCTCTCTAGCATTGCTAATGCTATTCTGCCACCCTGCTGTCCCAACCTTTCTTTTGAGGGAGAGTATATAAGATATAACAAAATATGATAGCTACTTTAAAATAATTGGTGACCTCAAAATTAACATGCTAGATTTGGTGCTCTCCTCCTAAGTTCATCTGTTCTCCCAAGTTCCAGATTTTTTCATGTTACATAACATCTAATGCAGATACCTCTTGCCCAATCACATAAACCAAAACTTTCCTAACTGAAACTATTGACTCCCTCCCTTCTTCCTCTGAGTTGCAGCGTTCTCTTTCGCTTACGCTTTCCTGCTGGCAAGACGCTGTTGTTCCTTGCTGCTGCTTATTTGCCTAAGATGATGTCATACTTTAAAACCCGTGTACATGGAACTTACTGTATTTAACGTGATTAAAAAAATCTTGTCTGCAAAAGGATGATTTGATATGCATACAAAATAAAGATTGGGATTCCTCAAGCTCAGGTGTGCTAAATGCATCATCATGCTTTTCCACTCAGCCCTGCCTTCAACCAGTACTGTCTTCTCAGCCATGATATATATCGAAAGATGCAAAAAAGTACCGGATTTTTTATTCTTTGCATTTTTAGAATCATTACACACAAACATATATATATATATATATATATATATATATAAATTTTCTAATCTATTAGAAAATAAATTATATATGTATATATATGTCATTTATTAGTCCAAAGGAATGTAGTCCTGAAGGACTATTACTTTCGTTTGGGCGTTTTGCGTCGTTTCACAGAAATGTCCGATTCACTTTTCAATTTAGTGCTTATGTTTCTTTGTTGGTAATTGAAGTTGCATTGGGTTGGCTATTGGAATTTTTGGAATTGTACTATGTTGGTTATTGGGTCTGTATTGGATGGATTAATGGAATTGTATTGGGTTGACTATTGGAATTATATTGGGTTGGTTTTTGTGTTCGTATTGGGTTTAGTTTAATGTTTGTTTCGTTCGGCAAGTTATTATATTATTAAGCAAGATCCCTTTGGACGTAATCTAAAATCTGAATCCTTTCAGATTTTTTTTTTCTAATGATTATTTAGTATATTATCTCCTTTGACAAAAGTAGTTAGAAGTCTATTGAAATTATGTAACTCATTAGCACATTTAAAAATTGAATCTTGAAAAATTTTCAAATGGAAACATTAAAAAAGTATAATTAAAAGTGAAACTGCAATCAATAAACTAAGTAATCAGGCCGGAAATTAGTTACTTTTCAAGAGGAACAAATTAATTTCTGATCAATTAATAATAATTAATAAATGCAAAAGTTTTTTGTTTTTTTCTCAAGTAAGAAATATGACAAAAAAGCTCTTTAGTAAGATGAGTTAAGTAAAATTGCTAATTAGAATTCAGTAAGAAATTGGCTGTACAGTCAAGTTTTAAAATCAATCTTAAAATTGGGTTTTATATATATATATATATATGCATGCATGTATGTATGTATCTATATTATTTTCTTATATGTGCACAATCATTGTTTAGAAGATTATGCTCATAATAAGTAATTTTAATTTATTTTATTTTTATGTTTCAGTGGTGTTGATCCCGTCAAAATTTTTACTTTCCTTGGATTTTCAGAATCTGTAATATCAAGCAAAGTTGCTGTTGAAGGAAGTACTTTTGTTATAGCATATGGTGTTCATAAAGTATTTGCACCTGTACGAATTGGTATAACCTTATCTTGTGTACCATTTATTGTTAGATATCTGAGGAAAATCAAATGGCTAAAACCTCCTGTGAAAAAAATTTGAAAGTACTGTATAAATTTTCTCAGTTAATTGTCTCTCTTGTAATATTGTGTATTATTTTGCACATTGAACTCTAGGTTGATTTGTTTTGACCTTTTATATAATGTGTTTGTCTTAAATCTTCTACAAAATGTTAGTGTTACATATTCATTATCATTTTGTGTATGCAGTTGTAAATTAACAAAATGTAAATACACTGTCTCATAGTACATATATATGTATTTTCAGAAACAAATAATCATATTAATAAATAATTTTTAATAATAATAGCAGTCTGTAAAAATATACATAAAAATACTTACACACACACATACATATGTATAGGTAGATACAGTCAAACTTGTATTTAACAAAATCACAAACATCCCATGAAAAATTTTGCTAAATAGAGGAATTTGCAGAATGGGAGAATGATAAATTCATTAAAAAAATAATTAGTTTGTTTTAATTATCATGAATAGCATTTCATTTCCCTTTTTATAATGTGCAGAAAACATCTTCTGACAACACTTTCTTCAAACCGAAAACTGCCTAGTAAAGTATCAAACACATTTAATGTATTTTTTAACAAAAATTTTGTACATTCATTTTCATTAACATTTTGATCATCATCATCATCAGTCGCTTTCAGGCTGCTATTTTTTCTGCCCTTCTGTATGTCCTCTTTAGTAGAAATTCCTGAAGTCTCAACATCATTATCTATAAATAAATGATTATCTAATTGTTCATCATTATTTATTTGTCGTTGATTTTTCAATTGCAGCTATATATTATTCAATTCCTCGTCTTGTCCATTCGTGTTATTATCAGTGCTAGTATCAATATCTAGGTGATGAAGCAAACCTTGGTGAAAATGTGCTTTAGCCCACTGCTTGGCGATGTTTTGAAAATCACCAATTCGGCGCGTTTCTGCGAAACGTCTTTGCAATTAATTGCAACCTTCCCGACACGCTCCGCAAAAACCTATTGTAAACAAAACATAGAATTCTAAAGCATAAATTAGTATGGAAACTGTTGCCACAAAAAGATAATAAAATAATATGCAAAACAAACATTACGATCATTAAAATATTTGTCAGTTAGGTTTAAATTAATTATTTACATTTTATGTTGTAATACTTACACATTTTATGCCGTTACATAACCTTCCCGACATGCTCCGCGAAAACGTAACCAAAATGGCATCCAAGAAAGAAGGAATTTTTTTTAAAAGGGCATTAAAATTACAAACGATACCATGTACACACAGTTCCGTTTTAACTTAAAAAAAACATCTGAGAATTGCACAATGTAGGCAACGTACACAAATGAACAAAATAAGCTAAAATAACGAAAATAAATTACAAAAAAATGCCATGTGCACAGTGTTCCTTTTAAACTTAAAAAAAACTTCAGCGAATTGCACAATGTAGGCAATGTACACAAATCAACAAAATAAGCTAAAATAACAAAAATAAATTACAAGAAAATGCCATGTGCACAGCGTTCCGTTTTAACTTAAAAAAAACATCAGCGAATTGCACAATGTACGCAAATCAACAAAATAAAAAAGTAAATTGCAAACGATACCAGCGTTCAGTTCTTCAGCTGAGCCAAATTATAAAATGTACATGTACATTCACTCACCTCTCTCAGCATCACAGCTAAATCCATAGCGACTTGGTATTTAGCGAAATATACGTACGAAAATAGCAAACACTCAATAGAAAAACACCGCATTCAAAGAATAAAACGAGAACTGAAATAACTACTCAAATTAACACGTAAGAATTTCGAATAAACCGCTACGTCATCTCGCATTACCAATAAAACCGTTCTTTATAAAATAGGAAATACGCATGCACGAAAACTACATGTTTCCGTAGCTTCAAAATACCCAGTCAGCCATGTTCGCGGATATACGGAGTTACCCATGTTGGCGCGTTTATTGCTCATTCAAAAACAATCGCCGCCAAGCAGTGGGCTAAAGTGCATTCCAACCCAAACCTTTTTGAAGCAAATGCGAACACTTTGTTTCAGTGACATCAGAATTCCATAGTTTTGCAAATTCAGATGCATAGTCACATAAACGTTTTACACATAAAGGTGGATTACTTTCAATTCTCATTAGGAACTTCTTCAAACTATTTTGCAGTAATGCATCATAACACTTTTTATCACCCCTTGATCCATAAGTTGCAGTTTTTCACTGGTATACCTTAACATTTTTATACTTGCCTTTGATAACTTGGTGAACACTACAGTTGTCTATCACTAGAGCAATTTTTCATTTCTCTACTGCTGTGTATTTATCTAAAATATTTAGCCACTTTGAGGTCATTTTGTTGAAATCGTAATGTACTTCCAGTAATTTAATATCTTTGAAGCATCTGAGATGTTTACTTTTTCCTATAAAAGACCTTAAAACCTTTACTCATAGTATAAGTGAAGATTTGAATTTTTTATTTTATATATTTGCACATAGCAGTGTAATAATTTTAACTTTACTGTGCTTGCCTTTCTCTTTTGTGAACGTTAATGTTCTCTGCGGTAAACATTGATAAAATAAGTTGGTTTTATCAACCTTAAAGATATCTTTTAGCTTGTATATTCCCATGATTACTTTTAGTTTTCAATCATTCCATGTCTCGTAATCATCTTCATTAACATCTTTGTTTCACTATATATGATTTTTGCAACTACTACGTGTCTTTTTTTGAATTTATCCATTCACTACTAGCATGTTGATTTACTTTTGCCGTCAGTTGCAGAGGGCGAAAGATCTTAAGCTTTTTTCCAGTATCAAAGACTATGATATCAGTAAATTTTTTTTCTATCGCTTTCATTTTAACCATTTAATGCAGCCATTTTAATTTTGCTTCATTAGTGTATTCATAAACACACGTTTTCTTGCATTTGCGATCTGGATCGGTAGACTCAAAGATTGGCAAAATTTTGTCCCAATTTTTCAGGATTGTCAGTAAGCTATTTTGCAAAATACTTCATTTTATGGCAGTGATTATTTATATATACACCATTGTCCATTTCATCGAGAATCAGTATTTTTTCTGTAAGCACTTTCATTTCGACATTCTTATCATTCAGTATGTAAATAACATTAAAAAATATCTGCAGTATAAAACTACGAAAAGGAAAAAAAAAAAAAAAATGGAGCTTTTGCTTAACCTTAAACTGGTTTGCAAAATAAGATTGGTTTAGAAATTTTGAACAATATGGTGGGTAAATGCTTTCTCATTTGAGAATCTCCAACACCTACCTTATGTAGAATGGAATGTGACAACAGATAATGAGTCACCTTCTTTCTTTAGGACCATACTCCATGCATTTATATGTCACAGTAAATGGATAAATAATTTTAAAGTAGAAAAATCATCCATTCAATTCTCATTTTATATTTAAAGAAATTAAATAATGAAGAATCTGCATAAAAGTATGTATGTTTCTCTCATTGTGATAAAACTATGTTACCTAGATCCATCTAATTTTTGAATAATGTAATCCCTGACCAAATGTAGGCATCTGGAAGCCTGGATTTAGAATTTCTTTTATTATTGATTTCATATTTTGTAACACTTTAATGAGTTTTTTATTAGCAAGCTCAATGATGTCAAAGTGAGCAGTGGCAACACTGAATAGGGAAAAAAATCATTTTTATCTCCAGCATGTGAAACTGTGTATCGGAAATTCTAAAAATATGCTCTTTTAAATATTTTGTGATATTGCTCTTGAATTGAATTTTATGGTTTAAGTACGAAGAACATGATGTTTAATAAATAGAGGTACACACAAAGTGTTAAAAAAACTAACCTTTGGCCGTAATATAAAATAGAAATTGAAAAATAATCATTGTAAAATGTAGTGATGGTACTAAAGGTTTTCAGTTTTTGTTTAGATGGTGCGCGTTAGTCAAAAAGTTGAGAACCACTGCTGAGAGGCATTGTAAATAACTGAGGGTTCTTTCTTGAACACCAGCTATTTTTTTTAATTCTTGAACACCAGCTAAATTTTTTCAGAATTTTTTTTTTAAATATTTCTATTCAGAAATTGAAAAATAATCATTTTAAAATGTAGTGGTTGTACTAAAAGTGTTCAGTTTTTGTTTAGATGGTATGCATTAGTCAAAAGGTTGAGAACCACTGCTCTAGAGGCATTGTAAATAACTGAGGGTTCTTTCTCGAACACCAGCTAATACAAGTTCTGAATTCCAACTTTTAAGGTTTCCAGTTTCAAAATTTTCCCTTTGGAATAGACACATTATATTCACTTGGAGTTATAAAAGTTCATGAAATGCTTCTGAGTACTACCATTAAGAGTCTGTGAATGGATAGCAGTTGGTAACTGTAGACTGAAGCAAAAGAAAGGAAAGCATTGATCATGCTTGTAATCTTGAAGATACAGATCAACTAAAGGGTCATTTTGTAAGGTCACACCATTAAGCTGGGAGCTGAAGTTAAGTCCTGCAGACCTTACTAGAAAATATTACAGAGTTATTACTACATCTGAAATATTTTGAGAAGGTTTAAATAACCTTTTTATTTAATTTGAATTTGTAACATAAAAGGCACGACTTGTGCTACATACAAAAACCACTACTTATGGCTAAATTAAATTAAGCAATAACAGTAAATTTAAATGTTGGTAAAGTAGTCTAAGACTACACAGTCGAATAAATAAGCAAAAGCTGGGTTAGTTAATTTTACCTGTAACATAAGTTTATAGTATCATCAGAGAGAGAATACAAAAGCCAGAATGCTCACTTTTAGATAGAGCTAGTGAAATTCCAACAGTGTAGTGCGAGTGCCAGAAACTCTCTGTCTAAGATTCAGAACCCTCAGTTTATATATTCTGAAAGCAAATTTGCATACTGGTGAGGAAAGTGGAAAGAAGTTATAGTAGAGATCAAAATCGTACTAATTGGTTAATTAATATAAGAACCTTGCAATCTTTCTGCTGGCTAGAAATGTAAATTTTGAAATTTGAATAAATCATTGGATTTATTTTTTTATTTTTTGTATGCTCAACTTTGTAACATATTAAAATGCCAAGCGAAAAGACTTAAGCTTGAATGAAAAAGGTAATTTGTTAAATGATTTAAATGTTCTTTCTAATTGCAGCCAGAGGGAAGCTATTACTTAAACTGGGAATTTCCCCGATAGCATCGTGCAATTTTCTTTAAGAAGGAATTGTAATTATTTAATAACTAATAAAATATCTGAAGGACGTTCAAAAATCGAGGCCTGTTATAATTGCTTTTCTGTAATGATTTTAAGCTACAAAGCTAAAAAAATATTTTTTTTTTCTAGAGCTTTTCCCACTAAGTAACTAAATTTTAAGAGAGAATTTTATATCAATGGACATATTCACTAGTAAGTTAAATCCAACATTGTTTATGAGAAATTGAATCATCTAAGCAAAGAAGTGGATCATCATGCAGCTGGCAATTGGATAGAAAACATTTTACTTGAGCTGCTAAAATAAGCCACAAGAAATTTTTAATTTAGACGAAACTGGACTTCATTACAGAACATTACCGGCATGCACATTAATATTTAAAAGTGAGTGGTAATCAACTGAAATTACCTGACCTCTCCCATATTGTTATTGAGAGGAGGAATGGGGTAGATTGAAATTTGCACAAAAAGAACAATGGCAACACTTTACGGAACACAAACCTGTCATCGAATTCATTATACAGGTTCTTAGGAATAGTGTAACAGAATTACAAAATAGGAATACCATAACAAATCTTTGAACAGAACAGAAAATGTGGTGACATCCATACACAGAAATATGTACTGTAATTACAATAATATAGTAATTAACTTGTAATAGTTTACCTATTAATAAATCACTGCATTATTTCAAAGGTAATGTTCAATTTTTTTTTTACTTATTATGTGCTCTGCCCTTAGGCACTACACAGAAAGGGAGGAATGCCCCTTGGAGGTCTTTTTAAGGGAAACTGTCTTGTACCCACAGTACACATGGGGAAAACCATAAAAATGCGCATTTGCCAGGACTTGGAACCTCGGACCGAACTACCAATGTTCAGCGGGTTTTACTGCTCGGCCGCTGGTGGTCCTAATGTTCTGTTTGACTAGAAGATTTTTAGGAATTAAAAAAGTGATTGCTAAGTTTAAGGGACTATTGTTATTTACATATATTGATGATCATAATTTATATAATATGATATCTCTGATTAATAGTTTATTTTTACATGTTGCAATATTTTGACTTGAAATTATATCTTCATTTTTAGACAGTAAATGTGAATGAGTTCTGAAAAGCTGTAATATGTACATGCAAGTGCTGCATGAAACCCTGATTTGTCATTTTTAGTAGAATAGTGCAAAAGCTTATGAATGTCAGAATATAATTAAGGTGGGAACTTGTTACACATTACAAATAAGTAATATATTTTTGTAAACAAATAATATTTATTACTTTCAATATTTCATTAACATATATAACATTTCATTACAAAAACTCATACAGTAACTTGAGTTTTTGTTTGACTAAATTTTCGTTTAATTGAAAAAAAAAATTTGAAACTTAAAATAGCATATTTTCTCACATGTTTTTCTCGCAGCTAGTGCCGGGTTCTGAAATTTTTAAAAATATTCACATAACTTCCTCAATGTTTTCAGAGAACAAATTATCCTAAATTTTGAAATGGATTCATTCATGTAATGATTGTTTACACTAACAAAGACAAACTTTGCAGACTACTTGTGATGGTTATCCTGAACCTTTCCCTTGTAAGTGTTGAACTTTATGTTAGCCTAATACAAGAACCAATCCATCACAGTGATGCAAACACAAACTGGCATTCAATCTATGATTTCAGCAAGCCGGCTGCACATTCACCTTCTCTAATTATTTATGGATGGCTTGAGGCCTAAGAAGTAGCAGAGATAAAATTCAGAATGGGCAAGATTGAAGTTACAGGGAAGTAGAAATTAAGATATCTTATTAGATATTGTAATGTTATTATTACTGTGTATTCTTATTGGAATGTAGGTTTCTGTTATAGAAATAATATTACGATACTTACTGTAGGCTATCACTGGCTAATTTTCATTTGTTATGTTTTTACTGTAACCGTGCTCTTTATTCCCATTTTCCTCTCAATTGGATGAATATGATACTTCCATGGTGTCGGTGATCTGCATTGCATTGTGTTTAGAAGAATGCTTTTTTAAATTTTTATAGAGCTTTATAAGTATTATTGAATCAGCACCATCCCTTCTTGTTCATTTTAATTTCTTCATCTTCCTACATCCTCCTTGTAGACACCAACTAAAAGCTAACAGAAATAAATATATTGCCTTCTGCAATGAAGTAACATTCAAGAATGACCTTAATAAAATGGATAGGGAACTTAGGCCAATTTTTGAAGCCTTATTACATTACTGTGTTGCCAAATTTGTAGTCAAAAGGGAACTATAAAATACAGTTATAATAGCAATGATAAATAGCTTCACTTCAGCATTCCGCCCCCCCCCCCAATGATTCATGCAGACGATTCTAAACCACATATGGTATTTACAAATAGTTAATGAAATAAAAAACTTGGAAAACGATGAATGCAGGAGTAAATTACATTATTCGTGTAGAACTTCACTTGCTACCGAAAATTGAAGTTGAAACATGCAAGAAAGTTATCCTTGAATAAAGATATTGAGTGAAATATAATTTGAGATTTGCTAGAACATTAAGGTATTGTTCTCTGAAAATCACAGCACCAAATTCAAATAATAATGACTAAGTGTTGTACATTTTTATACACATATTGACAGCTATAAAAATATTTACAAAGCAGCATAGAAAATGAAAAAAGATGTTTTATGAAAAATTTTTAACAAAAATGATAATATTAAGCATAAAATGCGTAATACTTAAGTTTTTAGTTAACTTCATATATCTAATAATTGTTTGAATACTTAATGTGTACTAAACAATATCATGTTATTCTTAATTTCTTCATAAAATTGTATTTTTATTACAGTAAACTCCCACATACTCAACCTAATGTGGATTGAGAGGGTGACAAGTTGCCGAAAATATCGCGTTTTATGGAAGACGGGACGACTTACTCACAGATTCATAATATTTCGTTTAGCATCTAAATCCATGGCAATTTTATTAATATTTTTCTCTTTAATAAAATTGCCATGGATTTTATGAGAATACAAATTCTTTTTCATTCTGTAAAAGGCATCATTTTCATTGTCATATTAATATGTTTTAATATGTGTCCCTTTCATCTTCTTCAAAATTTTCCCTTGCTCTGAAAATTCAACACAGCACTTATAGAGAAACTTTAAAATGAACTGATAGTTTATCTTTAGTTTAATGACCTGATAGTTACTATAGGTTACAGCCTTTGCACAAGTTTACTAGCAACAGACAGGAATGTAACTAAAGGAAATCTTTAAAAGTTAGATTTCATTGTGTACACTTTAGAGAAAAGGTCTGCTGAATTTCTGAATCATAAGATTAGAAATTAAATTGGGGTGGTTTGTGAGCTTTAGACAGAACGTATGTAATGCATCAGAAACATTTAATATTATTTATACAAATTAAAAATAAGTTAGAAGTTGATTCGACATCCGAATATATGAGAAATTTATGGCAGTTGGAAGCTTTTGGAATTTCTAATAAATCTTAGAAAACAACGTTAGAAATTTCCTTTAGAAAATTTTAAGAATCCATAAAATTTGAAGACACTAGATATTTGGCTGCTTGATTGCCGGGAAAGGAGAATTCAGGGCATTACAGGATAACTTTGAGGCAGCAGAAAAACAATTTAAGTCACTGTAGCTCAGATTTAAAAAGAATCTGAAGTTTTATGAACACTGCAAAAATGACCTTTTAATAGACCTGCATTAGATCAACATTTACAAGAAGGTATTTTGGAATATTTCAAGACTGAAAAAAAGTATTTGTTGCCATATCAAACTGTAATTAGAGAAAACAATCATAGAACTTCCCGTTGTCGTTCTTCAAATGATGAAAACAACAATACTATCAGTGTACAGTAGATATCCAATGAGATTCGTGATAGTTGCAGGATTTTGTTGCAGTCCTAAGTTAAAACTAAAAATAGTCTCAAATAAGGGTAAAATTAGTTTACTGTACTATCAGCAAAAATTTTTAGAACCAATTTTTGAAGAAGAAATTCCAGCCTTAGATGAGAAGCCATTAACTTTATATAGGCAAAGCCTCTAATCACACCTCTACTAAATAAATGGAAACTCCCACTTATTTATCAAAGAAAAAAATTGAAAACAGGAATAAAATATATCTCATTTAATGAAACACCTGTGAAATCTCCTGAAGCTTTTCATATGGAGTTCTGCATTTTCGATTTGTTAAAATGAACCTTAGGAAAATAACGTCCAAGAACACAGATTGGGGGGGGGGGGGTTCAGGCACCAGTGACAAATGAAGATTTTTTGCCCCCAACTGTTTATCAAGAATGAAAAAAAGTTTCATTCTAAAATTTCATAACATCAGTTTGCTTTATACTGCCTCCAGACACAGATAGCTATCCACCTTTGACGTAGGCAAGAGAGGAGAGGCCCAAGCTGTTTTTTCGCATATGCTTCCTTGAAGCAGTGACACACTCTTCTTGTTTACCAAAACATTCAGTTACTTGTCATTAAGATCAATAAGATTTCACATGTTCAGAGGTAAACATTTTGCTATTATGTCCTAAATATAAATATAAATTTATTTATTTTCTTTTTCTGCATTATTTTAGAGTATGTGAAAGAATGCATTTTTATACATTTTGTAGGAGACGGCTTCATTAGGACAGATTACGCAACAGCCGGGCGGCGCCAACAGGAGTGCCTCTCGGGATAGGACTATTTTTATTATTACTTTTTTCCTTAACTGTAAAAGAGACGGAGAAATTGTTATGTAAGAGAGTAGTAGTGTAACGTTTCGCTAGTGATGAGATATCTATATTAAAATTTTGATTTAAAGTAATCCCTGCTGTGATTATTTCTTTTGAACCTGCACGTTGTAACCCAGAGAGTTGCAACATAGTATTTCTGGCGTCCGCTACTTTTATTTTCTGCTCAAATATGGATATCAAAGCTTTGAAAGCGAAAAGAAAGTCGCTGCGAACAGCATTCACGGTTTGCTGCAACGCTATTACTCAGAAGATCGAAACTGAAACCTTACAAAGTGACGAAGTCAGTACATTGCTTAAACAAATTCAAGATAAATTCGCACGTTTAGAAACAACTCAAGAAGAAGTTTCGAATTTGCTGCTAAGCGATGATACCCTTCAAGAAGAATATTCCAAAGATTTTTCTGAAGCGGAGGAATACCGAGATAAATTCTGCTCAGTTTGTTCGCTATTGGAAACTGCAGAGAAAACAGATTCCTCTACGGAAGAAACAGCAAGTGAACAAAAAAGGAAATTCAAGCTTCCGAAGCTAGAATTGAGGAAATTTAGCGGAGATCCGAAAGACTTTCTTGCCTTTTGGTCCCAGTTTGAAAAAATTCATAAAGATAATGCTATTGTGGATGAAGATAAATTTCAATATCTGTTACAGTGTGTGGTAGCAGATTCTAAAGCAGCAAGATTGGTAACAAGTTTTCCACCAACTAAAGAAAATTATCCAAAGGTGATTGCGCAACTTAAGGAACGCTTCGGCAGAGATGAACTTTTGGTTCAGATTTATGTACGGGATCTACTTTCAATAGTAATGAAGAATGCTGCTGGTCGAATTAAAGGAGATTTAGCAGAACTTTATGATTTACTTGAGAGCAAACTCATGGCACTCGAAAGTCTGGGTAGAACTAAAGAAAAATTTGCTGAATTTTTAGAGCCACTTGTTGAATCCTGCTTACCAGAGACTGTTCTTCGTGCATGGGAAAGAAGTCGTTCGATGGAAGATAACACGCCACACCAAGATAGAGCGCGTTCCCTGGATAAACTTTTATCATTTCTTCGCAAGGAAGTGCAAAGTGAGGAGATGATTAAGCTCGCTCGTACCGGGCTGGGAGCTTCACGTTCTGTACATTCGCGTCCACATTCTGATGATCCGGATTGCTCTACAGCTGCTGCTCTGGTAAATGTTCAAGATAATACAGGTAGGAGAAATTTACGTTGTATTTTTTGTGAGAAATCCCCTCATTCTGCCGAATGTTTTTCTGCTAGAAAAATGTCTTTGGAGGATAAACGAAAACTTTTGGCTCAAAAGCACGCTTGTTTTCGCTGCCTACGCGTTGGACATAGTTCGCGGGCATGCAGAAGTAAAGTAAAATGTTTAAGTTGTGATAAATTTCACTATACCATTATGTGCTCTACTAAAGAACCTGTAAAGTCAATTGACACTGAAAGTACTGTTATTTCAAGTAATGTGTTGTCTAATCAGTCAACTGTTAACGAAAATGTCTATCTGCAAACGCTTGTTTTGAAAATTGTATTTGAGGGTAAACAGCTTAAAGTTCGTACGATTTTGGACAGTGGTTCACAAAAGTCTTATCTTTCAGACAGAGTCATTACGTTTCTGCAACTGCGTCCCAAATCGAAACAAACCATTATACACGGTTTGTTTGGGGGGAGAGAGACTAGTCCTCATTCCCATTTAGTGTTTGATGTTAATTTAAGAAATCTGGAAAGTACATATGGCCGTAATTTTGAAGTACTTTCTCAGAACAAAATATGTGGATCTGTTCCAAAAGTAGTTGATCACAATACCTTAAAAGAATTAAAAGAAAGAAATATTACCTTGTCTGATTTGCAAGCTACAGAATATGACATTGAATTGCTTTTAGGAGCAGATGCCATAGGGGACATTATTACTGGCAGCTCTCTGAAACTGAACTCGGGTGTAACTGTAGTGGAGACTAAATTCGGATACACTGTGATTGGCAAAGTAAATAACTTAGTCAGTATTCCAGCATTGCTAGAAAATAATTTATGCAGCAATGCAGTTTCGTTGCACTGTGCTAATTTTGGTGTAACCGAACTCTGGAAATTAGATGCCATTGGCATAACAGATCCAACAGAAGATGTTAAACGTAAGCTTGCTCACTGTGACACCCTTAAGCAATTCAAAGAGAATTTAAATGTTCTTCCTGATGGACGATATGAATTGCCACTACCTTTTAAATCTGAAATCCTGTTACCTAATAACAAGTCTATGACCTTTAGAAGGCACCACCGAATGTGCCAGCGAATTAAAGAGAAAAACCAGTTAAATGACTATAAGGTAGTTTTTAAGCAATGGGAAGATTTAAAAATAATAGAAAAGGTTCCTGAAACTGAAATTGACAATTTGGGTTATTATTTGCCCCATAGACCTGTCATAAAACTTTCTAGCCAGACAATGAAAGTAAGGCCGGTGTTCGATGCTTCGGCCAGAGAGAAAAATCAGCCGTCTTTAAATGATTGTTTAAACACAGGCCCAAACTTAATTGGACTTATACCTGATATAATTGACAGGTTTAGATTGTATGCAATTGGTTTATCATCGGACATTGAAAAAGCGTTCCTTCAGCTTAGTATTATACCAGAACACAGAGATTTTTTGAGGTTTTTTCTTCCAGGTCTTGAAGAACCTATGATTTACAGACACTGTAGAGTGGTGTTCGGTGTTTGTTCATCTCCGTTCCAACTCTCAGCATCGATAGAGCATCTCTTGGATAATTCACCTGCCGAGTTTGACGATGTGACCCAAAAATTAAAGCATTCGTTTTATGTCGATAATTGCGTCACTGGGGTTCAAGATATCAAACAGCAAGAAAATTTTATAGTTAAGGCGACAGAAGTAATGGCTCGAGGATGTTTTAATCTACGGGGTTGGGAAAGTAATGTTCCGGGTAATTTTATCTCTCGTAGTTCAGGTGTAACTTCGCTTCTTGGAATCTTATGGGATTTGGACAAAGATACGTTGAAATGTAATTTTAATTACTCAATGGATAATGAGATAAGTAAACGTAATATTTTGGCTATAGTACATAAAATTTTTGATCCTCAGGGTTTTTTGAGTCCAACCACCTTATTACCAAAATTATTATTACAGGAGGCTTGGACTATGAAATTAAAATCTGACGATCCTTTGCCCGACAATATTCAAAAAACTTTTCAGAAATGGCGGGATGAAATTAAATATCTTGAGAAAATTAGTATTCCACGCTATGTAGAAATAAATGAGACTTCAGAGTTGCATCTGTTCGTTGATGCATGTAAGAGCTCCTATGGTGCATGTGTCTACATTCGAACTGTAACGCCTGTGGGAGTCAACATTCGGTTGATCAGAGCCAAATCCAGGGTAGCACCGTTAAAAACTTTGACAATTCCCCGTTTGGAATTAATGGCTTGTTGTATTGGTGCGAGATTGGTTCACTCAATATACGCCGCCTTGGATTTGCCTGTTTTGAAAATTATTGCATGGAGTGACTCTATGGTAGCACTCTGGTGGATTAAGAACCGTGGTGATTGGTCAGTTTTCGTAGCAAATAGAATAAATGAAATAAATAGTCTGATTCCTTCTCAGTTTTGGCGCCATGTACCAGGTGATTTAAACCCCGCAGATTTACTCTCAAGAGGCAGTTCCCCTCGTTCATTTTCCGATTCTCTTTGGTGGGAAGGCCCGTCCTGGCTCCTGGAACCTCTTCAAAATTGGCCCCCAGACCGCCTGGCTTACGAGACCTCTGAGGTAGAGCGAGAAAAAAGAAAAGTCAGGTTATGCAATCTTTATTCAATTGAAGAGAAAATACCTTGGTATGCTACTAGGTTTTCAAATTATCAATCTATCATTCGACTAGTCTCATGGGTATTGCGGTTTGTAAAAAATGCAAGAAGTAAGCGTGCATTTCGTGAGACTGGAGATTTAACCGTTCATGAAATGGAACAGGCAGAAAAAACTCTCGTAAAAATTGTACAAAGTAGGTATTTTCCCTCCGCGGACTCTGTTCCTAATATGAGTTTCATTTCAGACGGAGAGGGTATAAAAAGGGTGAAAACCCGTATTACAGAGCGATCAGACAACCCTGAATTTATTTGTCCAATTATTTTACCAGGCCAGTGCATTTTCACACAGCGCCTGATCGAATATTATCATTTGCAAAATTGTCACGCTGGTACCCAAATACTCCTCGGAATAATAAGGGAACGATTTTGGATAGTGAGGGGCAGAAGAGCAGTCAGGAAAGTCGTAAAAAATTGTGTAAGATGCCATCGATATAAGGCCAAGTCTCCTGGTTGCGAATCGGTGCCCCTGCCGGGCGATCGTGTCAATGACGCTGCAGTGTTCGAGGTGGTTGGAGTTGATTTGGCAGGACCCTTGTACGTGAAGGGAGGTGAAAAAGTTTGGATTGTTTTGTTTACGTGCGCAATATATAGAGCGATTCATCTGGAATTGACTTCATCACTGTCTACCGACACCTTCTTGATGTCTTTGAGACGATTCGTAGCCAGAAGGGGGAGACCGAGAATAATTTATTCCGACAACGGAACTAATTTTCGAGGAGCGCAAAGAGAACTAAGTAACATCGATTGGGAAAAAATTTTGAGGCAAACGGCTACAGAACGCATAATATGGAAATTTAATCCCCCCACAGCTGCTTGGTGGGGCGGCTGGTGGGAGAGGTTAGTTCGTATGGTAAAGGAACTGTTGAGAAGGACACTCGGTAACGCAGTTCTTACAACCGAGGAGTTGCAAACAGTATTGTGCGACTGTGAGTCAATAATTAACTCTAGACCTCTTACCTATCTGTCCGAAAATTCAGATGATTTAGTCCCACTTTCCCCAGCTATGTTTCTCATCGAGAATCGCAACTCAGGTGTTCCCGATGTTGATTTCTGCGATTCAAAAAATCTTCGAAGGAGGGTTAGACATCGCCAAAAACTATTTAATGATTTAAGACATAGATTTAGGAAGGAATATTTAGGCCTTCTCGTCCAGAATAAAATTCAGAAAGGTCCATCATCAGAGCTGCGGCTGGGTGAAATTGTCCTAATCGGAGATGACGTCAAAAAACGGATGCATTGGCCTTTAGCAAGGGTCGTTCGACTGATTCCCGGAAAAGATGGCAAGGTGAGAACTGTGGAATTGAAAACTCAAGCTGGTGTTCTGCTACGTCCCATTCAGCGGGTCTTTCCTTTGGAAGTGCAATTAACGGACACCCCCACTGATACTTTGCAGAATAATTCTTTTACTAATCCTTTTTCTTCTTTTTCTAGTGATGAACTTTCTGATCATAATGACTCTTTGAATGACTCTACTAATGTTCTACGTAAAGTGTCAAGATTTGGACGTGTCATCAAGGTGCCTAATAAATTGGATCTCTTCAACCAGGTACTGTATGTCTTTGAGTCAGACTGAAGTCGACTCAAAGAGGGGGAGTATGTAGGAGACGGCTCCATTAGGACAGATTACGCAACAGCCGGGCGGCGCCAACAGGAGTGTCTCTCGGGATAGGACTATTTTTATTATTACTTTTTTCCTTAACTGTAAAAGAGACGGAGAAATTGTTATGTAAGAGAGTAGTAGTGTAACGTTTCGCTAGTGATGAGATATCTATATTAAAATTTTGATTTAAAGTAATCCCTGCTGTGATTATTTCTTTTGAACCTGCACGTTGTAACCCAGAGAGTTGCAACACATTTCATTGTGAACGAAATCAAATACCATACTTTTCCCATGCCTCAGAAGTGTTTTAATTTGAGTAAAATGTTTTTACAAATTTTCGCTAATTGTATTAGAAAGAAATTTTAAGGTAATTCGATTTTATTCAGGTAATGAGAATTCAGGTAATGGGTTTTAAATCTTTTAATATATATGTATTGCTGCTGATTTCTGATTTCCTTGTATTTAATTTTCTACGAGCATTTTTTAAAGGAATAAAAAAGGGCGGAGATGGTTAATACTATTTAAAACTTGGAACTGAATTATTATAAAACGTAAGAAAATAATTCTTTTAATATTTATCAAAAATTTTGATTCTTGATTTTAACAGAATACAGTCTAAAAATTCTGCTTTACTGCCTCTTTAAGTACGCAAGTCATGGACTGTGTTTTACATCGTTTAATAAATTGTTTTCCAGAATAAGGATTATGTTTTACAGAATACCTATGGTTCAAAATCAATTCTTGCTTAAATAGTTTTACAAATATATGTCGGAAATAGGTTTCTAATTTTGTCAATAGATGGCAGTACTTACCAAGCTTTTGCTATCTTGTCACTACTTGCTTATCACTGCGCATGCGTTGCCTGTGTTTAAACGAAAATATGTTTTGAACTGGATTCGTAAGTGCTGTGCTGCATGCAAATTTCATCTGTAAATATGAAATGCATTTTTATAGAAAATAGTGTTTTTTTTTCTCTAACGCGATGCTCAGGGTATGTGCAAGGATCTAATCTGATTCTGAATACAATTTAAAAATGGGTCACAATACGTTTGTCAACAGAATTTCAGTAAATTTAGGTATGTTTAACAATTAGATTTCTTCATAGTAAGATTCAAAGAAGCTTATGAATGAATAAATCCTTCATTCCCAAATACATTTATGAATAATTTAATTATTTTATGTGTTTAGTTAAAGGTAAATGCATGCTATTTACAAGGATTGTAGAGTCAGGTTATTTCGAAGCAGGAGAGATAAAAAATAAGCAACGCCTTCGCCGGCGACTCGAACCACGGACCACTGGAATACGCGCCGAGCGTGCTGACCACTGCATCACGAAGACATGCGAAGAAGGTGGGAGAAATACCTTATATACTTCACCTCTTAGACGGCGACTGGGCTTCAGGGGACCAATCGCCAAATCCCGGTGGATGATGACCACCCTTTTAGTTCGGGCGCCAGTGTAGAGTCATTAGGTATTTAGAAGCAGGGGTTGTGAAAAATAAGCAACACCTTCGTCGGGACTCGAACCACGGGCCTCTGGAATACGCACCCCAAGTGCTGACCACTACACCACGAAAGCATGTGAAGAAGGCGGGAGAAATGCCCTATAGATATATTCATATGTATTTAATATTTTTCATTTTCGGCATATGTAAATCTTAATTTTCTGTTCTTATGCGCAATGGGGGCATGTAAAATACTTGACAGTCAAACGTCCTCTCGAAAGGCCCCCCAGGGGCCGAGCGGTAAAGTCGCTGAACACTGGCAGTTCAGTCTGAGGGGCAAATGGACTGGCTGCATGGGCGCTTTTATGGTTTTCCACATGTGTAACGTGGATATGAGCGAGTTTCCTTTAGAAAGTACTCCATGAAGGCATCCCTTCCCTCAGGCAGATAGCCCTCGAGGCTTTGCTGTAATCACATAAACTAAGCCAATTGTAATTTACAACAATTTTGCATATATCAGAAGTTTTACATATAAGAAATATTTATAAATATAAATTGAATGAAAATTACATGCATTGTTTTTAATACATATTCAAAGAGGTCAGTTTCTTTTGGAAGTCCTCTGCAGAGGCATCTCTCCACTTAAACAGATAGCTCTTGCATGCTTTATTTACACTACTTAAAAAACTAAAACTAAACCTGACCTATATGCTGAATTACATATTTTACAAATATTTTAACACGCATAATTTTATATTTACATTTAGGCATCAAGTTGCAAACTTCTGACTTTAAACACTTTTTGAGGTATATTCATCATCAAACTTAAAATTTCTAGTAAATATATTTTGGCAATACCGGCTTTTAGCGATTTTCTTATAATAAATAACAACTATCCATTTCACATTTGAACTCTAACCTCATTGCCATCAAATCGAAATCTTGATTGCCTTACTCTGCATTACCATCATTGCTTCATTTTATGAAACAGTTGGAACGACTATTTTATCTCAGTTAACAAATATCTGAAATTTACTCATTGCAGGGAAATTCAAAACGTAACAATATACAAAATGTATTTATTGTAAAACCAATTAATAACATAGATTATGCTTTTTTTTTCATGTCTTAAAAATGTTTTGAAACTTAAGCACTTTTAAAGAAGTGCGTATTAAATATTACTTTGATGACAAAAAATGTATCTTATATCTAAAATATTTTGATATTTGGAACATAAAAGTAGCAAATATACTATCAAGAGCATCGAAAGAAGTTTACAAATTAAAAATTGGATATAAAATTTGTAAAGCGGGTATAAAATGTGTTCCTGATAATAAATGGAGTTGGTCTGAAAATTTTTCTTCACTATCTTTATTTTAATTTGCGGTTATATGAAAAACCAACAACAATCATAAATTCCTTTTGAAAACTTTCTTTAGATGCTTTGAACCATGTTTTAAGACTTTTTCCTCCTCTTTAGTGATAAAAAATGGATCTGTTTTTATCGTAGTTATATAAATGTGCCCAAGGTTTATCAGTTGCGACAACATTTTTACGTTTTTGTCCGGATAAATGTTTCTCATAAAGAATTCTACAGCGCGCTCTGCGTTCGGCGATGTAACGTGGAGAAAGACGATGTACATTACGTTTTTTCACCTTTTAAAATTTAAAATAAGCAATGATTTTTCTTTACAATTGATACTGAGCATTTTAATGATTTTGCAACTATCCTTAGAATTGGCAGATTTTCTTTTAACATTAAAAATATTATCTTTGAAACATACGAAACATTCCGTTTTTTCCTTAGATGTGTCTTTGGAACAATTATTCCACTTGAAGCTAGACTCTGACTTTTTTTTTACCCCCTCCCTTTTTGTTGACAATATTACGTATCGTAGCTTTAGATATTGAAAAACGACGGCTTTCACAGCGCTTTTTAATAATTCAAAAATACAGGATACGAATAATTTTCTTTGGAAAGAAGACAAACATAGCATTCCGTCCATTGCTTCTTTAAAAGAGCTATTTCGCATGGAAACAAAACTATCAGGTAGCAGACGATATTTATGCTTTCAAAAATATAACGTTAATTTTTATTTTTATTTTTACTTATTTATTTATTTATTAGTCCAAAGGGGCTTTGTCCCTGAAGGACTATTGTTTTCGTTTTGCGATTTTGCGTCGAAAACATTAAAAGTCTGTATCACTTTTCAAACTGTTGCCACAAAACATTGCAGCCCTGTATTATATTTAAAGAAATTAAATAATGAAGAATCTGCATAAATGCATGTATATTTCTCCAAATGTGATAAAACCAATTCCAATGTGTAATCCAATTTTGAATAACGTTCGTTTCCACCCGAATATGCGCATCTGGAAATCCCAATTTAGAATTTCTTTTATTATCTATTTCATATTTTGTAAAACTTTATCGAATTTTCGATAAACAAACTCTACGGAGCAATGGCAACACTCTACGGAGGGGGGAACCTTCCTATTTAAAGCGCGCGAAACTGTGTATCAGAAATTCTAAAGATACACTCATTTTAAAATTATTTTGCGATATTGCTGTTGAACTGAATTTTATGGTTCAAGTGCGAAGAACATGATATTTAATAAATAAAGGTAACACACCAAACGTTAAAAAACGCCCCTTTGGACGTAATTTAAAATTTGAAATTTTCAGATTTTATTATTATTTATTTATTTATTTATTATTATTATTATTATTTTTTTTTTTTGCAAGTGGACGATTTTAGCAAAGGAAAATCGTTTGAAAAGTGTGCGAACAGCCTTTGTAACGAATCGGCTTTTCTTTCGGAAACTTTAGAATATCATCAGCATTTAAAAATGCTTTTGTAGCATTATGCTCTCCAAAAAATTTTGTTTACATCTCCTTGTTTTAAATAAACTGATATACGCAAATGAATTCGTTATCTTTAAACATTTCCATAAAAACCACCTTTCTTAAACTCTCAAGTGCGGTAATTTCCTTGCATTTCCCCAAGCGATAAAATACTCTGGTTATCGCGGGAAATCCTACTCTTGCGACTAACCTTGACGCTTAGCGATCTCTTAGTGGCATCCGATGAAGATATTGACCTTCCGATTTCAATAGTGCATAGACGTGTTTTTGTTTTGTTTTGTGTTACAAGTTGACGATTGGCTTATTCTATACATGATAAGTTAACTTCGTAGAATTATAGCAGGAAGAAGATTTTGCCAGATTTAGTTAGCTTATATTTCTTGCTTTCCTGAACGAATATCAGATTAAAAAATGAAGTCGGTCGAATTAGTTGTTTGTAAGTATATCTGATATATTCATATTAAAAGCTTTTGATTTAGAACAATTACATGAATTTCTTTTATTCTTATTACCTTGTTAATTCTTGCAAATTAGAGACTATAAACATACGTAAAACATTTTTTGGTAATAGATTAAATGGCAAATTTATTTATAAATTTACTGATTAAATAATCTTACAGATCGGTCTCTTTCGTGCAAACAATATAAAACAACAATTTAAATTATTCAATTTATTTAAATTATTATTCCAAACAGTCTATTTAAATAATTATTGTAATTGCAATATATATTTATGTGCGCAAATGTAAATATGCTTTCCGGTTCTATTCAAGCATTTGTTATTATAGTATTCTAATTGTTTCATTTTTGTCCTTTTCCCACCGTGACGGTATTTCTTGCAACTTATATGACGAATGTGTTGCTATCTATTCTGTTTCTTCCTTTACTGTAGTAAAGTAGGCGCCTCGATAGATATAGTGTTTAGTTTTCCTGGCTGCTATATCATTTGTTGAATTCGGTTTCGAAGTCTGGTGAAAGCATGAATGTTTGCAAATGTATAGTGCCTGTTCGGCATGGGGCACTTAAAATACATAGTATAGTTTTACCGCCGCGACCATGAGCGGAAACGCGCGTGCGCTATTCGAGTCGATTTGTTCATAAAATAAACAGGGATGGACATAAATCATTATATAGAGATTCTTTCTATTCTCATTTCTTCCCTGTTTATATTCTCAGCGTGCAACGAGATTAAGGCAAAAATTACTTTTAAGCAATCTAAGTTGAAATATGATCATCATTTGTAATTAACTGTTTCATTACATTGTGTTTAATTTTGTGAATTTATTTACTGATAATACTACCAGTATTTTCAAAACTTAATTTTGCCGTATGTAAATAATTTAATGCTAAACTGTAATAAATAACTATTGTTATAAACACTTTTTTTTTATTAAATAATTTCCCTTATATCATTAGCACAACGAATTCTAATATTATTGTGATTAATTATACAAATTTTACGACAGTAAGTAATTATTATAATTAATTATTATTATATAGCTATTATATATATTTTTTGGTTTTTGAGCTTTAATGTATGTATACTGCGGGGGGGGGGGGCAAAGTTTTATATCTCCCGTTCTACTGGGCCGATTAACGAAATTCAAATTGCGTTTTTCATGTCTCGAAAGCGCGACTTAGGATATCTATTAGATTTATATACAGTATTGTTCTAATACAGGTATTTTGAGACAAAATCGAACGTTTTTTGATATGACATGCCAATTTTTTTTCCATATTTCAATTCTACGACTCAAATTGTGCCTAGATATTAAATTTTGTAAAATCTGCTGCGAAATTTACGAAGAAATTCAAAAATTTATCTTGGAGCATTTTTTTCAGTTGGCGCCAAGGATAATTCACTTGCCGAACTTCTTATTTATAGCAACCTATTTTTCTTTCCCTTTTTTTCAGTGTACACGAGCGGAAGTAAAGTCATCGTTCGTACTTTCGAATAATTTTAACAAAGTAATGCGTAAACCACATTTGGCGTCATTATCGATTATAACATATATGCCAAATTTCAAAACGCGCCAGTATGTAAATTCATGTATATCTTAGAATGTTTTGAATCAAAAACTCTAATTTTTGCGGGTAGGCCTAGAAATACATTTACTTTAAGAGGATGTTAAAAGTTTTATAGGTTATATGTTTTCGAAAAATTTATAAAAAATATTTAAAAATACAAATTTTTAAAATAAATCTTAAAAAATGTGCGAATTATATTTGGGTTAAGCCCAAATTTCGAATTCTGGAAGAAGGAATCAAATAAGTTTATACTAATAAAAAAAAGAGATATGAATAAATGTATATCAAATTCAATTAACCTCGAGGAGCTAAAGTTTTAAGAGTTATCTTTTTAAAAAAACTACTCGTGCGAATTTTACAAAACTTGGCAATTTGGCATAATTTGACTCGCAGAATCGAAATATGGAAAAAAATTGGCATGTCATTTCAGAAAAAGATCCGATTTTGTCTCAAAATAGCTATATTAGAACAATGCTATATATTAATCTAATAGATATCCTAAATCGCGCTTTCGAGACATGAAAACGCAAGTTGAATTTCGTCAGTCGGCCCAGTAGAACGGGAGAAATAGAATTGTCCTTTTTTTTTATTATTATTACACATTGAAAAAAGGAATTTCTTAGTAATTAGTTGTAATAATTATTCAATAATAAATTATTATTATGATTAACTAAATTGTTATTATGTAACAAATAATCATGGCATTCCTTTTCAATTTTTGTGCTAAAATCTGTATGCATGATTATTCACACTGGCTTTAAAAAATAAATTAAAATTAAAAACACGAAAATTATTTTAAGGGGGGGCAAAGAAGAATATTGCTGTAATACTGACAAATGTCACGTTACAAAACTGGCAAACATCGCGTTAAATATCTACGATCTGGACATTTATGCAAAAAAAAAAAGGTGAAAACCTGACCATTTTTTTCTATACCACAAATGTTAACTTTTGCTAAAAAATAAAGCTGTATGATTTTTAGCGATCTTATTTTTTAAAGTAAGCGATGGAATATGTACTGCTCATGTAAAATTCATAAATTATAAAAAAAATTCAACATGCTTGCTTTACAGGTTTCAAATCGATACAAACAAGAATTTCTGTTCCTATAAACCAAAAGCGCTAAAAGAATGTGATAAGAGGATTTACCGATGACACGGGGGACTTTCCCTCTTTCAGTAGTAAATTCCCGCTTTCCGGCGAAGAGAGGATCGTCGAATGACCCCTCGCCCAGCAGCACATAATTAGCACCCCTTCTGGACGATTCTAATTGTTGCAGAATGCGAACCAGGGTTGCGTTTGCGATGGTAAATCCATAAACAGAATGTCCAGTTGAGTTGTTTGTGGTGGGGGAAGAGGGGTGGGGGGTTTTGGGAAAGAGGAGTGGGGGATCCTTGGACCCATCCACCGGGATGCTGCCCATCAAAACTGGGGCGGGGCTGGGCTAAGCCGAACTATTACCTATATGGTGTTCAAAACTCATGCCGACCACAGAATGTAATCTTGTGCCTCTTCCTACGACAAAATTCGCGACTTGCTCTGATTAGGTGAGATAAGGCATAACAACAATAATAAAGGGGTTGAGAAAAGTCAAGACTACCACTCATATTTCTTACTGTTGGCTAGCCGTTAGCTGGCTTCCCTGATGTTTTATGTCTGTACTCTGTTGTAAGCTAAACTGTCGATATATTTTGGTTAGAGGTTTTCAGTTTATATCCAGCTTAAAAATATAGTATTGTCGTGAATGTGCAGAAGAAATGTTCAACTAGAAGAAAAAATTAACAGGACAATGGAGCTTTAAATGAAACTGGATGCTTTAAGAGATTGGTCAAAGAGGAAAGTATTATCATATTTCACCTACAAGAGATTGAGCAAAAATATGGAAACAACTCGTAAAATGCATGTTTGAACTGAAATGTTTATTCTTACAAAAGCTGTGGGTTGCGATAATCTGCTCTCTCATTAACGCCACCTGTGCAACATTCTCAATACTTTGCAATGTCATTCGTTATAGAGACAGTGTTCTGTGTAGTAGTGAGTCATGTCGGAGCTAAATGAATTCTAACGTGGGCAAATTGTTGGGGCTCGTATGGTGGATGCTCCCGTCACCAAGGTAGCTGAAGGGTTTGGTGTTCCAAGAGGAACAGTATCTAAGATTTTTAACTCAACAAGAACAATGGAGAAATCGCATCTGCTAAATCACATCTCGGACGAAAATATGCGTTGAATGATCAAGACAGATGATCACTGAAGAGGGTTTTGAGGAAAATTAATAAGATTGAAGCCGCAAAAGTTACTACTGAACTAACTGTCGCACTCGCTAACTCTGTCAGCACCAAAACAACACGAAGAGAGCTCCACGAGCAGGATATTTTTGGGCGAGATGTAATTCAAAAGCCACTCATCAGTGATCAAAATGCCTGTAAGAGAACAAAGTCATAAAACCTGGACTGTAGAGCAATGGAAGACTATCCATTTGGTCGGATGAGTTTTGCTTCACACACTTTTCAACTTCTGGGCGTGTTTACACCTGGCGAACGCCATTTCAAGCCTATAATACAGTCTGTTTGCTATTGAGAATGAAACATGACGGGGAATTCGGTCTTGGTTTGAGCAACGATATCATGGTATTCCAATGGACCCATCATTACTGTGCAAAGTCACATTATTGCCAAGCATTATGTGACCATTTGGGCTGATCCCGTCCACCACTATGGTACAAATTTTGTTTCCCAGTAGTGATGCCGTATTCCAAGACGACAGAGCTCCTGTTCACTCAGCTCACATCGTCCACGACTGGTGTTCTGAGCATAAGCGTGAACTTTCACCACAGTCCCACATGGTTACCACAGTCACCAGACACGAATATTATTGAGCCTTTGTAGGCTATTTTCGAAAGAAATCCGTATGATCTCTGTCCATCGCCATCACTGTTAATTGAACTTACCAACGTTTTACAGGATGAATGATACAAGATCTCCTTGCAAAGCATACAGACCTCTATTTATCCATTCCGAAAAGAGTGTAAGCTGTTCTGAATGCGAACGGTTTTCCTACACGGTATTAGTCACAGCAGTGTGTTTTTATTTCGGTGTTTCGGTATTTTTGTCCAACCTCTGCATTCTTAACTAACGTCATCGTTCAAAAATTAAAAGGGGAATATTATGCGAGCAATTTAATTTCCGAATTACGCGAGTACAAATACAAAGTAGTCATGGATAAACTACATATAATTTTCACAGTATTATTTCTTTAAAAGAAATCTGCTTTCCAGTAAGAATACATAGTAATATTAACATTACAATATATAACGGATACGGAGCCGATATATGAGAGTAATTGAGCAGTGAATTACTTTATAAAGTCCCAGGGGCAACTCACATGAATGAGTTTGAACGCAGTTTCCGAAAGGGACATTAAAGGAGCTAAGAAGAAGGCGGAGCGTACAGAAAACTCGGATTTCGAAGTTCTAACATCAGCAGTAGGTAATGGGGTCATCATATCTAACGACTTGTGAGACACGAGAAACGAGCTTCTCTTTCTCTTACCACTGGAGAGTTCCTAGCCGAAGCACGTCTCGTCGGAATCTTTGTCCCGTGCACCTACGCAGGCCATTTTACCATCGAGATGAAAATGCTTGATACTTTGATACAGAGGTAGTTATACAGGGGTTCTACTGCGTTTGCAGTACTTCCCTGTAAACCTGAAGGAATTCCACAATGGGCATGGTGTTGAAAGGTTCCTGTATGAATCCCATGGAGGGAGCAGGGAGAGAGGAAAAAGAAAAAAATTATCTCAAATAAGTCCCTTGAAAACTAGCGAGAGAGTAGAAAATAAAGTCCAGAAGCCGGCCGATGTGATCTTCTCGCTTTTGCGTGCTGCCATCTATGGGTGATTCCATAACTAGGCGCAGAATTGGAATTTAGGGTTACCTGCTGGTATATGTGGCGACATCTATCGGTTTTGTTGCGAAGCTGGCCAAGAAAGGAGATTTAGGCAAAGCAAGATGTAAGTACTGATCTGCAATATGGGCTACATTTTAACCAAAACATGGGGAAGGGTAATTATGAAAATGCTTCCCTGATTGTGCCCTTGGTAGCTTTTCCCAAGAGAACTCGTATTCGCTTCAGGTAGCCAATCATATCACCGAAAGCCAACTTTCTGTGAAATGTTTCGATGTGCTGCTGAGGGTAGCTTCTAGATGTGATACCGGTTTAAGGCTGCTATGAGCTGGAACGTAAACAATAGAAGTAAGGGGAAATCACATGTTTGGAAAGTTTTTTAAGCGTCAGTACACCTGCCACGTCCGGGTAGCCTAACGAAGAATATGCATAAAATACTTTTCAAATAATGAACGGAAAGGAAAATAAAACGAATGAAATGCTAATGCAAAAATGCAAACACAAATTAAATACGCTGAATAAAAATAAAAATAACGAAGGCAATACAGTTTATCCATAAACTAGTCCTCACGGGAAATTTGTGTGTACAGGGGAAAAATTATGCCACCATTTAAACAATTTTAAGAACCTAGACCTAGTCTTAATGCACATTAGGTCGAGTTTGGGGGATTCTACAGTATATATTTGATTTTTGTGTTCATAGCTTAGGCTAAAATATATGGGCTAAAATATATAAAGTATATGGGACTAATATGAAACGCCTAAGAACGAATTAATTGTTATGTTAATGCTTTCCTCTACATATCGTTTTCTCTGAAAGTTTAATACTTAAATACGAACATGTTTTTGCTAATTATTTTTATTTTACAGCTGGTTTCCTTCTTGGAGCTATTTTTGAGATTTGCTCAGGAAAAGGCGTAAACCTAGGTGTCTGTGATGATACTTATTTCACATGTACCTGCGGGCAGTCGGATGTTCAAATAAAACTGAGAATAAAAAGGTAAGCCAAACATCGAATTCCTCCCCCCCCCCAGATTTCAGAATAGCATTTTCTTTCGAAACAAAAAATATATCTTTGAAATGAATCTCCAACAAAAATTTAGGAAGGAAATCGTTAAATGTTTCAAATATTTGAAGAAAATAAATTTGATACACTCTAATAAATTCGAACGACCTGCATGCATATTCCTCGAATATGGTATAATGCATGCGAAGTGCATTTTACATAAAGTACCAATTTAAATGAAAGGACATATTAATATATGCATATAATAATTAATTATTAATATATGCATATAATAATGCATATAATAAGAAAGAACTTGTAATGCAAAAACGAAATCTGTAAAATTCTATTGAAGCATTACATTTTTATAGCTGGAGGAATTTTAAATCACTGAAGTATCTTAGAAATAACGTCTATTCTTTGTGCCTTCAATTACTCTGCATAAATCGTATGTTTGCTTCTCGCTTGTAAAAAACATAAAGAAATATTTTTAGAATTTAAGAATTCGTTTAACTTCCTGTAAAGCATTTAAATTAAAGGCACTTCTTTATTATCACTGCTTTCATTGTCTGCTGGAGTAAAATATCATCCAGTTTTTCATTCGTCATTTCTGGGTTAATTCTTTAACTTATGTTTGTTCCTTATTTGAAAATCCTTTGCCATCAACTGCTTTTGCAGTATATACGATTTCTTTGGCTTCATTTTTCAGTCGATGGACATACTTTAAAATTTGTTGCTAATTTCTGGCCAGAGCTGATGGCAGCAAGCATTCAGTGTTGCTGAATGAACATTGAACCGCGTATATTTAAAATTCTAGCTTTGGCAAATTAAATGGACACATTTAAGATAATGGATATATGCGAAATCTCTCTCCTCAAATCCGTGTTCGGCAAGGATTTACCTTAAAATTGTCTCACAGAATCGCAATGCATACAATGGTTTCTAAAAATTAAGAAAAAAAATCACAAGAATAGCGATAACTCCTTCAAAAATAAGCCCATCCGTATAAAATTTCAATATGTTGTCAAAAAAGAATTCCTGAGTAAAACTGCAGAATATAAATTAGTGGCGCTGCAATCAAAATACGTCATCTTGTAGGGTTTCCCTTATTTTACGTAACAAATTTATTTTAAGTTTGATACCTTTCCTGAACCTCTCAACTTCCCCTTGTATCTTCTCGTCAGGATGTAAATTTAACGTTAAGTGAGGTTAATATTTAAACGGGTAAAACTCTGACTTTATTCAGAGCGTGTTTTCGCTAGCCAGCGCACGTTTCGTTGCTATCTTGCTGTTACGCCAGTAAGCCTTTTGGCCATTTCGGATTATCATCAGCAGTGTTAAAATGACAGTTCTGGGACAAGAGGGTCAAGGGCGTAACCAATGACATCACACAGAGAGCGGGGCCAAGGGCAACGTCATCAATGACGTCAAACTAGGGGCGGGGCCACGAGTTGAGTCGAGTTGTTTTAGCTGCTGGTTGAGTTGCATACCTCCTGCTTTTTTTTATTTAAATTTAGTTTTTCAAAATTGGCAACGGGGATACAAATGCTCATGGCGCCCTCTCTTGACGAAAAAAGAAAATAATTTATTTTAGGCATTTTTAAGTCATTTCTCTGGAAACAATATTAAAAAAATATAAAAACAACTTACCTTTACAGAAACTCTCCTAAAAATGAACTGAAAACAATATTAAAAAAATATATAAAAACAACTTACCTTTACAGAAACTCTCCTAAAAATGAAATTATATGGAAAAAAAATCTTTTATATTGTTTTCAGAGAAATGACTTTAAAATGTCTAAAATAAAACAAAATAATTTTCCATATAATTTCATTTTTAGGAGAGTTTTTGTAAAGGTAAGTTGTTTTTATATTTTTTTAATATTGTTTTCAGAGAAATGACTTAAAAATGTCTAAATTAAGTTCTTTTCTTTTTTCGTCAAGAGAGGGCGCTATGAGCATTTGTATCCCCGTTGCCAATTTTGAAAAACTAAATTTAAATGAAAAGCAGGAGGTCTACAACTTGACCAGCAGCTTAAAAACAACTCAACTCAACTCGTGACCACGCCTTCTAGTGTGATGTCATTGATGCCGTTGCCCTTGGCCCCGCCCTCTGTGTGACGTCATTGGCCACGCCCTTGACCCTCTTGTCGCAGAACTGTCATTTTAACACTACTGTGGTCGCGCCTGTTAGGTTGTTGAGAGTCAACCTGTTAGATGAAAATTAACGTGCTAATCCGGTTCTCTTCTATTTTAGATTCAACTTGAATTATACTCTACATTTAAGTTTCCCACCGCAAGTTGACGGTGTTTTGTAAACGCACGGAGATCGTGCCTTTCTGTTAAACTTTGAACTAATAAAGGGTTACTTTTCACCCTTCTTCTGTGCTGGTATTTATTACGCCTGTGCGAGAATTCACCAGGTTCATTGCAGGATCTAGGATTTGTGTGTGTGGAATAGTAGAGACAGATATTACAATCTGAGTGGAGCATAAAATTGCATTTTTCAGAGCAAGCCTACAAATTTCGCTGCGATACTGAGGTAAGAAATCTGGGATAGTCAATTTGTAAAATGACCTCCAGGCATCATTTTCCCGAAGAATTGCAATGGAAAACTATTGGGAGACTAGAGGCAGGACAAACTCGGACAGAAGTGGCCAAATGGATTTTAAGTCCTTCTGAGATTCATAGATTTTGGCAACAATTTCTAACCACAGATTGGGCATCCAGGAGGTTCAGCCAAGGACGGCCAACCGCTACGATGAGCGCTAATGACTGATATTTGTTGTTATGCTCACGAACGATTAGAACCTCATCTCTAACTCAGCTCAGATCCTCCCTTGCTGAAGGTTATGGAAGGTTGGTGTAAATGTTAACTGTGCCGCTCCCATCACTTCATAGAAGGGAGCGTTTGAGTTGGGCACATCAACGTAGCCAATGGACAACTTTTAATGGAGGGCTGTTCTCTTTACGGTTGAATCCAGGTTTGGCATCCAAAGGGATAGTAGACGTAATTTAATTTGGAGAGAACCTGGAACCCATTATTATCCATCAGACATCCGTGAAAGAGATGCATACGTAGGAGGCAGTGTCTGAAACCGAAGAACTGATGCTCTGCATCAATGAAAAATTTCCTTGCAATAGGCGATTTACGATTTCTGATTTGTCAATGCATTTTCCAAGCATTTGACTATCTTTATTACACGAAACTGTGATTGAACATTTGCAGTACAAAAATCTGTGTTTGCGATGGGTACAAAAAACACTAATGGACGTTCAAAAAAGGAAACGCTTGGGAGCAGCATTGTAATTTTGCTGCATTACGCGACAGAAGAAAATGATTTTTTGAAAAGGATTGCCACAGGCGATGAAACATTGATTTGTTACGAGATATCTGAAACGAAATGACAGTCACTGGAGTTGCGGCATACTGATTTCCCAAAACCCAAGTAAGCAAACTCTCATCTTTCTTCAAGAAAAATCATGTGCGCTGTGTTTTGGGACTGTCAAGGAATTTCCTTAGTGGACTGGTTGGAACAAGGCACAGCAATCAACACTACGGCTTACTGTGAGAAGAAGTTATGGCACACGAACAGAACACAAGGCGTGGACTGGTATTTTGTTCGTATATTACAACCCACGACTGGTATTGTGTTCTGGTAACTTCTGGTATTGTGTTCGTACATTACAACGCGCGGCCGCATACCGCACGCGTAACGACGACGCTGCTTGATTCATTTCTCCAGGGACATTTCTATCATCCTCCTTATAGCCCAGACCTAGCTCCATCCTACTTATATTAATTTTCTCCTTTCAAGAAATGTCTTGCTAGACAGCTCTCTGCAAGTGATGATAAAATCAAGGTAAACATCCAGAACATGCTTAGGTTGCAGGCGACCGAGTTCTACAAAGCGGGTATGTTGCATTTAGTGCCAAGATATGATACGTGCCTTCATTAGCATGGTGAACATGTCGAACAGTAGTTTAAGTGCGTAGGTTTTTCTGTATTAAAATACAAATGAAACCAAATTGCTAGCCTTTTTTAATACGGAAATGGTGCTTATGTTCTGGATGAGCTTCTTATTTACATTAGGGCTGTCAAAGGCAATTTATCGCTATTCTTAGAGGCATTTAAAAAACGTGGGCAGTTAAAAGCCAACGAATTTTAAAGATGTAATCGTTATTCTTACATTTTACTAACGGTGTTACATTTCAGTTAAATTCTATACTACCCTTTTTGGCTCATGTCGCAATATTCGCTCAAACTGGAAAGTTGTGCAATTTTAATCCCATACAAAGCGAACAAATTTTAAAGAAGCGAACAAATTTTAAATTTGCGATAGTTATTCTTAAATTTCACTAACGGTGCTATATTTGAGCTAAATTCTATCCCATCCTTCTTGGCTCATTTCGCAATATTTGCTCAGATTGGAAAGTTATGCAATTTTAATCTCATACCGTATACAGTGAAATACGTTTAACGCGAAAACGCTTAAGACGAAATATCGGTTAACAGGAAATAATACATCGGTCCCGACAAACTGCTATGTATTTTCATGGATTTTGTTTTCTCTTAACACGAAACGAAAATCTCTTAACACGAAAAGATTTCTCTTCTGGGAATAAACAAAATACGGAAAACACCATCCGCGTAAAAGTGATTTAAGAGGGGGCGTGAAGTGAAAGAGAGGTGGTTTCACATGTTTCGTAGAAAGGAGACTAACTTGGCTTTCAAATACGCTCGGAATAGCCTGTGACGCGAGCCAATTTTATTTATCTAAGCTACATTCTCCTTCCACCCCTACAAACGTCACACAAAAACATCTCATCTCTCATCAGTTCGCTTTGGTATTCGATTGAAAATTGATTGAAAATTGTTTTCGTCATGCGGGACTCTCAAAAGTATCAGATTCTTTGGCGCCAAAAGAATGGAGAAGGAGGATATTGAAACTGAGCTGACTCTTAATGAAATGTTTGAGAAAATTTCTGTATTATTGACTGTCCTATTCTATTATCGGAAGAATTCGTTGCAGTAGATGATGATATGCGTTTACCACCTCAATTATGGCAGTCAAAGACATTTTGGAGTATGTTCAAAGCTATAAAAATATCATTGATGCATATTTCGATGACGAAAATGAAAAAGAATAATGCATCCCTGTTGCCACGTCATCCGAAATGAGGAACATCATGAAAAGTATGCGCAGTTATTTAGACGCACATTGCGATGGTGAAATGAATAACAAAATGGACGACATCGAACAATTTGTTGCTGAAGAAGACAATGCAAAGAAAAAATATCAGATTGTTTTCCCAAAGCTCAATAAATGATTCGTTTTTCAAAAAACTAGAAGACAATTTTGTTTGAAATTTCATTCCGTTCTTGTGGATGTTTTTGTTTCGTTGATTTTTATTAAATACATGCATATATATATATATATGTAAATAAAGTGTACTCTAATAAACTTAATTTTAGAATAGAATAGAAACACGTCAATATGAAAATCAAAATCACTGAAACAACCTTGAATTTGGCGTACATTTTTTAAAACACTCAATCGATTTCGAGGGCAGCTACAGGTCCCTCCTCATCAGGAGAACGAAATTTCTAGAAAGGGAAAGCAACCTCAGTAATGGCTTTTTATACCCTCGGGTAGTACCATGCGCGAGGAGGCAACGCCATCTATCGGCAAAAAATCTATCGGCTTTCATATATATATATATTCAATATCCTTTAACATGAAAAAATATTTCAGTCCCCTCAGTTTCGAACTAAAGGATTTTCACTGTAGTTTAAAAGTAGGAAATTAATGTCATTCCTGTAGGTCTACTGAGGTATTTCGCTATATTACAGAAGTATCTTACTGACAATTTATATTTCCTAATGTGCTCGTGAAAAGCTGAAGTTTAATTTATTAATTTAGAGGTAGTGTAGATAGTCAAGTACTTAGTTTTAAAATTAGACGCTTGCTTTGTAAAGAGCTCACGTCTAGCTACCTGGAAAGCAATCTCATCATGTAAAGCTTTTAAAACAACAAATTTAATTTGTTTAAGAATTTCGATTGTAACTCACTAAGCTTGGCTAAATAAAATTTTATTAATTTTAATTTGATTTATGTTTCGTGTTGAGAGTTAAATAGCTGTTAACTGCGTTAAATCATCAACAAGCTTGGGCTAGTTAACATTAAGTTAAACATTCAATTAAGTTATTTCACACAACAGAAATCATAAAGTTACTTTCGTATCGATGAGGTGAGAACTAGAGTTTTAGCATGTCGGCTGTTAGGCACGCCGTTAAGTTCATCTTCATTTTTTGTTCTCGGGTCAAGTCGTCTGCTCTGCCCCTTGCCAAAAGTAATAAACAATATATCAGTTTCAATGTATGGGGCTTGTTTAAACAGAACATGAGTGGTATAACTGCTAAAACCCCTGTCTATTACCAGCGTTTTAAGATCATCTCTATAGACTTCTTTGGAACATTGCAACAAGCTGACTCTGGAAAACAATGGATATTCATTGTCTAAAAACTGAATTTTTTCCTCTTGCTCTCTACAGTACGGGACTGCGCCTTAACCCTCATTGAAGATCTATTCAATTCATGCTTACCACGAAGAATCATCAGAGATAACGGAGCCCAATTTATTATTGCCGTCGTACAAGAAGTTTGCTGCACATTAAACGTCAATCAAAGCTTCATAAACAGTTACTTTCCTCAATCAATTCCTGCGGAACGGAAAAACAGATACCTAAAAGCTCGTCTTGCAGTTTTGCAGGAGATGCGCAAGACAACTGGAATTCGAAACTCCCAGTTTTTCGTTTTGCTATGTATTCGGCCGTCTGTGACACTACAGGCGATGTACCAACGTTCCTAATGCTAGAAAAGAACTGAGAACTGTCGACGACGTGGTACAGGATTTCAAAGCTGTGGTCGAAAACTTTGTTCCTGAAATCACCCCTTATTTTAAACAATTCGCAACAGTTACAAAGGACATATAAGAACATATCGAAATGAAGCACGTTCAACCTAAAAATCGCTATAGCTAAGGCAAACGACAAATGTTTCATTCACCGTGTTCTAAACTGTGAGTCACTTAGCATCCCATGAGTAATGCAAAAAGCAAAAAGATCTTAGTTCACAACAAAGCGTGATGGTACATACTTGGTAATGACACAGGAATCACCTACTGTCTATATCATTTCAAGCCTTCATAAGCCATCAGAACCCTTAGGGTCGCACAATACGTCCGCACTATCACCTTTTAAAGACACGTGAAGTCTCAGTGCACCACTTCACGGGATAGGAGGATAGTCCACATAGGAGGAAAAGTCGATTGCCAAAAGTTACTTTGCATTTCCGAACTAATCAATGCTTAAAGGAGAGATACCCTTGAGCAGGAAACCAAAAAAGCCTTAGACCACAGACAGTATTACAAGAGCTCCCAAGGTCTTCCAGTTCTATCTCCTTGCCGGGACGTCGGCTAAGCCAGAGGGAGAGTTTGTAGCCGCTGCTGATAATACAAACTATGGTGAGTTTACTCTAGCAACGAGGGTGCCCTGCGGTAATTAGCCAGAGAAAAACTTCACTAAAGGCCAGGTGATGAACCTGTTAGGTGTTATCTGACGCCTGCTCTGTAAGCTCTTAAAAGGATATGTATATCCGTGTGTAACTTAATAACTTAACCATTATAAAAATTATTGTTACAGGATAAACGATTCATTTGATGAACCCATCCAAAAAGACTCCTCCCCATGACTTACAATTTCGTGCCCCGAAAATTTTGTCTTCCTGTCCATTGGTTTTATTTTTTGTTTTGCACAGAAAATCTAATTTTAATTGTAAAAGAAAATTTAACTGTATTTGGTATTTTAGGTTTTTCTGTATTTTACAATTTTTAATGAAGGTGTTTAGAGTTTTTGTGAATTTTTTTCCTTGCCACGAAGTGCGAAGTGAATTGATTGAATGAGGAATATATGTGTTATAAAATTCGAGGGAATAAATTTAAATGAAGTGTAGCAAAAAATGTGCGTAGTTTAATCGGCAGCACAAGGATGTCATGTAGTGTCTACATTAGCTTTTTTACGCTCTATACATTCATTTGATCTTTCTAAAGCCACAAAGAAATTTGTTATTATTTGTAGATTACTATGTTTCTTATTTCATTTACACGAAAACTGAAATAAAGGCGTTAAGTTTCACTCCCTAATTTTTTACTTCCTTGTTCGAAATATAAAGGAAGTATTGTAATCGCGAAAAATTTCGAGTACCATATTTCAACGAAAATATCCATTTTGACCGCTATCGAATGCGATTTAACGATGTTTTTGCGTGATATCTATGCTTAAAGACAGAACAAAGAACTCGTTTCCTCCAAAAAATTATAAGACTGATTTAAAATGGATTGTGAAGAGATTTTTTTCTTGGCTTCTATGCGCAGTACGTACATACGTATGTATGTATGTATCTCGCATAACTCAAAAACGAGTGCAATAGGCAGCACCAAAAGTGTATAAATATACGTATTTATATATGCACTCTGTTACTTGGCTCAGTGAGCTCAGTTTTTTTTATCCTTATACAGTGTCTCACAAAAGTGATGGGACACTTGTGCTTTACAAAAGGAAACTGTGGTAAAATAAATTAAAAAAACATGTAAAAATTTTTTGTGGGTGTGCTTCATACTTAAATTTAGTAACAATTATTACATAACATACATTTTCTCAAAATATTAAAATATTAATTTAATAAAAATACAATTGTTTAGAACGGAGCAGAAAATGGCTCACATAAGTGATGGGACACTTACTTTTACACCAAATATTTATCCAAAAATTTTACTTTTTAAAAGGTTTTAATATTTTATTGGATTTCCTTTTACTTTTAAAACATGATTTAATTTTCTTGGGATGGATTCGAACAATGTTTTTGTGATTTCTGGAGTGATTTTACCCCATTCTTCTTGAAGCACTGATTTTAATTGTTGTTTTGAAGAAATGGTGTGTTTGCGAATTCTTGATTTCGATTCTTGCCAAATATTTTCTATGGGATTTAAGTGTGGAGATTGTGGTGGTGTTTTTATTATTTCAGGACAGTTATACAGGAGCCAGAGTCTAACATTCAAAGCAGTGTGCTTGGGGTCATTGTCCTGGTAGAATTTAAAATCGTTATGAAGGTTCAATTTTCGTGCTGAAGATTTCAAATTTTGATTTAATATGCCAATATACTTGTACTGATCCATTATACTGTCAATAAAAACAAGATTACCAACTCCAGCGGACGACATACACTCCCATACCATAACTCCTCCTCCACCATGTTTTACTGCTGGCACCAAGTTCCGTTTGCAGAATTTTTTCCTGAGTTTTCTCTACATCAAGATTCTACCGTCAGAACCAAATATATTAAATTTACTCTCATCAGCAAATATAACTTCATTCCAGTAATCAAAATTCTTATTTATGTTGGATTTTGCGAAAGCCAGTCTGAGTTTTCTATTCCTCTCACTTACGAAGAATTTTTTCCTGGCTGCTCTACCGTGATATCCAGTAGATCTATTTACTCTTCTAATAGTCTCAGGATTAAAATTTACTCCATATAATGCTTGTAAATCAGCAGCAACTTTAGGAGCACTCATTCTTGGATTTTTTTTAATATTTCGAACGATAATTCGCTTTATTCCATTGGATAGCTTTGATGGTCGGCCAGGTCTTTTATCCTGAATCATATGATTCTTTTTATATCGTTTAATGATATTGAAAACTGTTGAATGACTCAAGTTAACTGTTTCAGCAGTTTCTCTAATAGATTTTCCACGTTCAATATGCAAATTAATAACTAATTTTGAATTTCAGGCAAAGTTTCTTTTCGTTTAGCATTCATGGCTGCACAGAGCTAAAAAACACAAAAATTCCAAAACAAACTGGAAAGAAATAATGCACACGATTTTATAAATTATTCCCAATTGCTTTTGAGTAAAAATAAAAAACCCAAAAAATATTTTTAGACGATTTTTGTTGCATAGTGTAATGGTGTTCCATCACTTATGTGAGCCATTTTTTGCTCCGTTCTAAACAATTGTATTTTTATTAAATTACTATTTTAATATTTTGAAAAAATGTATGTTATGTAATAATTGTTACTAAATTTAAGTGTGAAACACACCCACAAAAAAGTTTTACATGTTTTTTTAATTTATTTTATTACGGTTTCCTTTTGTAAAGAACAAGTGTCCCATCACTTTTGTGAGACACTGTATGTTGGTAAATTGCGCATTTTTTGCTTTAAAAAGGATTGAAATATGTTCATCTTATCTTGAGGGTAAAGTGTTTATGCCTTTAGTACATTTGAATACTATATTTGTAGAATTATCCACAATTTAAAAAAGCTAAGCCTAATTTTTGTTTATGGTAGGAGCCATATTTGTTTACATTTAAAACTTCGCAGAATAATGGATTTGTTGCCAATCAAGAGAAACTAAGCTTTGCAACAACAAATGTTAGCGCCTTCTTTTATTATTGTGAATTAAATCCTGCTTAATATATTCTGGAATTTATTCGAGGAAGTAAGTGTTTAAGATTTACTTCGTAAATTTTAATATAGATATTTTGAGTTTTTACGGATTTTTGCCTTGTCGCGAAGTCAGAACTGAATTAATTGAATGAGAAATACTGAATCCTCTGTGAAAAATCTTTCTTTTATTGTTTGTTTCTTTTACACATTGTTTTAGATTTATTATAGTATTTGAACAGAACATGTGGCAACGATTAGATATTTTTTCAGATGATATACATGATTGTGACCTTTATACATAATTTTTGTGCATTCTGAGTTATAAAATGAATGAGATGTAACGCTGTTAATTGAAGCTAGTCCCAGAGTGTCGCTATGGTAAGCAAATATAATTAATTTTAAAGAGTGCATTTATTTTATTGTGGTTTATGCGCTATCGATAAAGTAGATTTAATTCAATCCAATAAGTTAAATGAAATGCAAAATACGTATAATTTAATATTCCATTCAAGAAAGTCATGTGGTGTACACATCAGATTTTTTTCAATTAGTATTTTTAATTAGTAAATTAAATAAAAAAAACCTAATCCTTTACTTTCGGAAGGAATGCTTATGAATAAATTTATGTTAAAGCTGCGAGACATGTGGCCTTTATACAGAGCAGAGATCAGTAAATAAATTATGGTCACAATCGTGTATACAGTACAGAAAGTAGTATATAACTGTATTTTCAGAAACTAATGCAAATAAAAAATTTGAACTTTTGTCGTTTATGTTGATTGAAATTATCTCTCTGAAGCACGTTTTAACATAGCTATTTGAAACCTGTTAGTAACATACGAGAATTTATTTTATTTATTCCTTTTTTTGTGTGTGTGCTGCCAATATCCGGGAAGTGACACTGATAGGAGGAAGTTAAAGTTTACTGTTCCAAAAAGCATGCAATTTTTATAAGGCTTAAGCAATGGTTAACCTTAGTTTCGCCACTTCCTTTGGTAAGTTCCCTTTTTTTATTACATTGAGACATTTCCTCAGATCCCTAGAGGTATCCTACGAATACTGAGATAAACATTGCATAATCAAGCGCTATTTTAAGATTTCAGTTGATCTAAGTTTAAATATACTTCCCGTATGTATATGATGTTACATGCATGCTCATTCGCATTGAAAATTTCATGTGCAAGACGTATCCTAAGAATTATTTATTTTTTAACAATGTATGCTTTTCAAAGCTTTAAAAGAAAATTTCCAAATGTTTTATTTCAAATGCATTTTGTCCTGCTTCCGATTCTTAAAAATCTATTTGCTGCTGTGAAAAACTTCTTAATATAATTTCGAGAAACATATTAATGATTTGCATTAAATATTTGAGATAAAAATTTATTTAACTAGTTTTGTTTTTATTGTAAATAATATAAAATAAAGAGGGTGAATTTTTTAGCTGTTTAACTATTTATTGTAAGCATAGACTAATTTATCTTACGAGCACTGTCATGCTAACATAGTTCTATTTTTTCATATGTATCCAAAAATGTTGCCATTTACAAGCTACTAAATACTAAATATTAAATGTTGCCATTTACAAATTACTAAATATTAAATATTACAAACAATATTACATTTTCAGCGTTTATTTTTAAGGTTTACATAACAGTGCACATACAAACATATTTTAGAAATGATTAATTTCAAAGTTATATTCTTATATTTTTACGTATATTTATATATATATTATATATTATTATTATTATATCTATTAACAAAATAGATTTTTTAACTAAATTTAAAATTTTATTTTCTAAATATTTATTGAAACATACATAAACAGTAATAATAATGATGCAAAGGAAAAGATGTAAATTAATAACTATTTTCTGACTGAAATCTAATTTCTGGTATTTGCAAGAAATTTTTGTTGATTATTCTTATAATTCAAACATACTTAAGCTAAATATTAAACTTCCAGACAAATATTTATTTCAAGCAATTTTAATATATTGAATTGACCACTAAATAATTAACGTATAATATAATAAAAATAAAGGTACTTGCATATTACCCCGTCAAACCATTAACGCTGACTGCCATCGGAGCATGGAAGTGGGCGGAGATCCTGACAGAACTGCGCCAATCGTTCCTGTGGAATTCTAAAGAAAAGGACATCTATTTACGTAATTAAAAAACAGTATTTAACCTGCTTTGCTTTCATTTCTGAGCTTTGTCACAAGGCTTCCGTCGATTTCTACTATATTTTTAGGCCTTCCGATTTTATCGGAAGTTCTGTTTAGAACGCTATGAGTACAAACTTTCTGCAGGTAAATGCTGCAATCTATTCTTATTTTTTCGGCCATATTCAACTGACCACATAGTATTCATTAATATACACTTTTTTATGTTAAGTTTGCATAACTTTGAAAATAATTCACCACTTGTAGCTCTGTAAAAGGCAGATCCCACATTTTAATTACTTTTTTCAAAATGCAGAAAAATTTACAACAATAACAGTTAATTTACATTCTTGTTCATTAACCAAGAGGTGGTTTAACCGAGAATCATTCGGGGTCATATCAAACGAAAGCGGAGCTACAAAGTGTGTTGGTACTTCCCCAGTTATACTTAACTGGCGCTAAATCTCTGTGCTTGGCGATAGTTTCATGTCGACGGGATAATACATAAGTACCAAAATAAAAAAAAGTTCCAGAATATTACCAATTGGGGGGGGGAGGAAACCTGAGTTTAAATAATTGAAACCCGTTTTCTCTTTTATTTATTTATTAAATTTCTCTTTGAGTTATACAGAGAAAATACGTATACAGAAAAAATACAATAATTATGTACATAATTAAAAACTTCTTTTTTTCTTACTGTAAATTACAGTTATAACAGCGGATGATGTTCCGATTTGACACTACATATTTTAATAAAATTGTTAATAGTACTAAAGATCTGAGTGCATATCTGAAATTACAAGGAATGCATAGAAACAAGAAAATATATGAATGCATAGAAAAAAAACTTTACTCCTTCTCAAGATTTTGGTTACTTTTTCTGCTTTTTCTGAATTGCATAAACTTCATTCTTTTTGTCTTGATACTGTAAAGAGCTGGCTAACACTGTATAGAATCAGGGATGTTGTTATGCATTTTGCATAGATTTACAAGGAATGCATAGAAACATGAAAATATATGAATGCATAGAAGAAAAACTTTACTGCTTCACAAGATTTTGGTTACTTTTTTTGCTTTTTCTGAATTGCATAAACTTCACTCTTTTTGCCTTGATACTGTAAAGAGTTGGCTAACACTGTATAGATTCAGGTATGTTGCTGTGCATTTGGCCTTCCAGGGCAATTTCTGCGGGTCCTAAATTTTGATGCCCAATGCATCCCTAAATTAAAAAAATTTTATCGCTCTTGAATTCTGCAGCTCATTGCTTCCCCTAAATTCTAAAAATTTGTTCATTTGTAAATTATGCTGCTAGGAGCTTTTATAAATTCTGAAACTTTTGCCGTTCCGAATTTCTTCCGCCCGGTGTGGCTCACCGGTTGCACTGTCTCTGGCGCTAATCCTGCACAGCGGTACGAAAAATAGCGTAGTTTCAGAAATATGTCAATCGTTTTACACTTCCTGCGAAATTAATAATTTATATTTGTTAAATAACAATATTAAAATAACTGAACAATATTTATTTTACGCATCCGCTATTGTCCATGTTTTGCATACAAGCACATTGCACATATTTTGACCCTTTCCCTTTCTTTTTTGACTTAACGCTTTTGAAGCGATCTATTTTATTGTACAACAGCGTTTTAACAAACAGCACTTCTGTGCTAAATGTAAAACAGACATTTTCTGAGCGCGTGCAGTGCAAGTATCTAAGGCTCAATTTTACAAGTTTCTTTGTGTTGTGCAGGTTATGTCTTCCTGGCATCTCTGACGATCTGTGAATGCCACCTTATTTTGAAGGATGGATTTATCGGCATTGGTATCGACTTGTCAAAATTACGTACAAATAAAGATAAATGCCCTCCCAGTGAAAACATCACATGCCCATGCAGCACCAGAGGAAGGGTTGTTACTCTCGCCGTTCCAATGTAAGTAATATCATATCCAGAGAGATTTGTCGAGAAAGCAAGGTTCTGAGCTCTTAGTCACTCTTATATAATTAATAGATAATAAATTATTAATTACGTAAGCAAACGTTCCTTCAAAGATTTAGCGATAATCTTAATATTATTGCTAATTGCTTAAAGGAAAGTTTCTATCGAATGTTCCGTTAAATACCATTATAATCAAAGAATTGTTCTAAAACACTCAGATATTTGTAAATATTTGTAATAGAAGAATATAAGACTAACTAACTAAAATTTTAAGAAGAGCTAACTTTTAATATTTTACACAGATAACTAGCACTAAGACTGGCCTTTTAAATGACTACGTCTGTAGCAGGCAAACTGCGGAAAACTACAATACGTCTTTAATTTTCAAGAGGATTAAAACCTCTGGCCTCAGAGGCGGACAGTTACTGATGGCAAGCTTGCGCGAAGACTCGTAGCAGAAAGTCTCTTTCTCTTTCCTTCTGCTCTCGGCAAAAAGCCACAACTTATACTTAAGCGTTAGCAAGTACAGTTTGCGTAAACATATTCACGTGTTCATTCTGGCCGGAAGTGGAAAATAAGAGATGATAGTAAAGTTTTAAAGTAAAATAAAGGTTAGTCAACTTAAGATCCTTACAAGCATCTTATGAATAGTTTTATTAAAATCTTTTGAGACTGTCTCAAACTTTTACAAATTGCCTTCCTGAGCTTTAGTCTTCCATAAAGTTATTTGTTTTTGGAATCCCACCAGTTTATCTGCTAATTTCAATATCTTTTCTTTCGGCCCTTGCATACTTGAATTTATGTTATTAAAAATAATGAAAATGCTCCAAAATGCGCTGTCCTCCAAAGTACCAAAATCGGCTCGGATACCACAATTGGCGCGCTTATTAATGTCTTAAAAACCGAATTCCTCCAATTCTCACGTGTACCGTATACTACCATTATAATTTTTACTATATACATTTCTAAAATTTGCCGACACACTTGAAGAATTTGGCAGCACACAAAAGTGCCGCGGCACAGTGGTTAAGAATCACTGGTTTATACACTTTTATCAGTACTTCAATCCCAGCTGGATAAAATTCTTTGGTTTGTTTTCTCAGTTACGTTAGGTATCTCAGTATCTTGAACTTGTCATCACCTACAAAAGCGTTTGCCTCCAAAATGTTTTCTAGTGGACCGATTAGGTACTATTACTCGTATCGTTATAGTATGTAGTATATTTCTGGAATCTTCTTCCATTTTGTACCTTGCTGAGTCTGTCTCAATCTGAACAAAGCGCCCACTTCGGTTTTCATTGCGAACTTCTTGAGAAAATTAGTCAACCGACTTGCGAAGGGCTTTACACGACAAGTACTTCTTTCCAAGAACGAGAAACATCCCTTTATAAGTTACATCGAAATTTTTAATAGAATTGCATATTTAACATCCTTTCTTATTGCATAGATTTGTCTGCTAAAAACATTCCAGCTCTGAGGAACTTTCCAGAAAGTACACAGGATATTGCATTTCGTTTATTGTATTCGTCAAATGTTTACACTGAAGTGCATTAACCTGTAGCGAAATAAATCTCGATGACTAAGATTGCGTTCTGTGCTATAATTGCGCATAGTATTATACATATTACTCATATTGCTTATATTTAATACTTAACACTTCAACTGGCTTTTGTCCTAACTTTCTATAAGCGTGTATATTATTTTCATTTTCGTACTTATAAGCATTATTGTATCTTGCTGGTACTTATCAGGATTGTTGCATGGTGTCACCATGAAATTTAAAATAAATTCCAGTGCTATATGTTTTGCTAGTGTACCTTATCCAATGTACACAAAAAAAAAAAATCTGATTTTAAATATATATTATTGCGTGCTTACGGTTTCGTAACAGATTGAATGCATAGGTCTGATGAAAAGTTAATAAAATTTATTCCATGTCACAAGGAATAAAACAAAATGCTGAAAGTTTTCCTCAGAGTAATTCGTGCAATATTATAAAGTAGTTACATTTTAAACTACTAAAACGTTAAGTAGAACACAATTCAAAGCGCGGGGAAAGCTAATCCGATCTCACCGCAAATTCGCTACAGCCAGCAACAACAAATAAGTAAACAACTGAAGTGAGATGTTTTTCTCCGGCTTTTATAAGCTTTTTAATCATGCACGAAAAGTTTCTCGTAATTTCTCGAGGTTTCTGGAAAGCAAAAGAGTACAATTACAGTTACAGACAACACACAATTGCATTATTTAATTTAAATATAATTTACGAGATATCTATTTATTAAATGCACGTGCTCCTGTATTTTTTTACGTTTTCGGCGTAGCTTTCTCTTAAAATTTGTCAAGCGCTGCATTACATGGGGAAACAAAGCAGTTTTAATTACAATTCTACCAAAAATAGCTAACTAAATACAAAATCCGTAACAATGTTTTATGTTATTCAAAAAACAATGTTCAGAATCCTATAGTTATCCCATTAGAGTCTAGGGCTTTCTGCGGTCGCCATTTTGCCGTCACAATTTCGCTGTCGCCGTTTCGCTGACAAGACAATCGGCCAGCAGCTGATTTGCTGTGGGCCATTTCACCATCAAGAAGAAATGAAATACGTAATAAAGGTTGCTTATATAATTACTGGCTTACAAATATGAGATATGAGGAAATTACGTATAGTTAGAAAATTATGTCAGTATCAAATGCAACAAAATTATCACATTTCATAATTATAGGCTAAACCTCTGAGACAATCTGTTATGTTATTGATTCTAAAATTAATCTGATACAATGTTTACACGATTTATCAAAATTTCTTGAAATTGTAATCAGCTAATTCAGAGAAATAACTCATGCAAGCAGGAAATTATCTTTTCATGGAATCTTTATAGGGGGGAAAAGGGGGGGACAGTTCTATATCTCGCGTTCTACTGAGCCGATTGACGTAATATAAATTGCGTTTTTCATGTCTCGAAAGCGCGACTTAGGCTATATATTAGATTTATATACAGCATTACACTAACGTAGGTATTTCTACACAAAATCGTGTAAAGAAAAAATATCTCGACGACGCCCTACCTCACGTCGAGTCGTACCATAATAATAGTAATAGTAATAACAATACTTCAGTATTCAGATAAGTGTATCGCAAGGTTATGGGTGTCTAGTCGTGAGGTTCTGCGTGCTTTGAAAGTCGTAAAAGGCTTGGAATAGTTGTGTAAGATCTGTCTCTGTTGTTCCAAATACACAAATCCTAGATCCTACAATGAACATGGCGAATTCTCGCACATGCGTGAATAAATACCAGTGCAAAAAAAGGGTGAAACGTAAGCCTTTATTAATTAAGCTACAATAACACGCCGAACAAATATTAATTTAGAAGTCAAATAACAAAAATCAGCGTTATATTTTCAAATTTTCACACGACTAGTTTCGATGGTTTTACCGAACCATCATCATGTTTTCCGTGCTCTTCAAGTTTGCTCCTCCAAACTATCCCTCGAGGAAGAACTAAATTATTTAAAAGCAATAGCTATTGACAGGGGCTTTTCACCCAACATTATTAATCAAACAGTTAAAAAATTCTCATCTCAACACACGAAAAGTCAGACTCTTGTTTTAGGAGATTATAAATATTCAGTCGTCATTCCCTTCTTTCCATCAATTAGCAATAAAGTTGCACGTATTTTACAGAAATTTAACTTTCGGGTCGTTTATTCTCCCATCCATAAAATTCCGAGTTCCATACTCAAGGACCCCATTCCGGATATGAATTAATGGGGTATTATAGGATTCCTTGCCTGTGTGGTTTGATTTACATTTGCCAAACTAAGGGAGCCTTAAAATTTCTCGTTAAGGAACATGAGGCATATGTTAGAAAAAAGGAAACACAGAAGTTTTCTGTTGCCCAACATTGCTGGTCCGAAAATTACACTTTAAATTTTTTCGCTGCCAAAATTAATTAAAAAACATCTTCCGTTGGTGAACTGGATTTTCTAGAGGCATTTAACATTCAAAAAAACTTTCTGTTCTAGTTAACGACCCTAATTCCAATCCATCTTTGGCTTCAGGCTTTCAAGACATTATATTTTAGTTCTGGTTTCATCAACAGATGGCGCCAGTAGCTTGTCTCCTGACCAAGCTTTCTTATCTTATCTTATCTGATCATTATATCTCGTTTATTTGCGCCTTCGTAGCTAAGGATGATGGTTCGGTAAAACCATCGAAACTAGTCCTGTGAAAATTTGAAAATGTAACGTAGATTTTTGTTATTTGACTTCTAAATTAATAATCTTTTATTAATTCAAAGTTTAACAGAAAGGCACGATCTTCGTGCGTTTACAGAACAGCTTTAACTTGCGGTGGGAAACTTAAATGTAGAATATAATTCAAGTCGAATCTAAATAGAAGTGTGCTGGATTAGCACGTTAATTTACACTTAACAGGTTGACTCTCAAAAACCTAACAGGCCGAAATGGCCAAAAGGCTTATTGGCGTAACAGCGAGATAGCAACGAAACGTGCGCTGGCTAGCGAAAACACGCTCTGAATAAACTCAGAGTTTTACCCGTTTAAATATTCACTTCACTTCACTTTAAATTTACAACATCCTGGCTAGGAAATACTAGGGCAAGTTGAGAGGTTCAGGAAAGGTATAAAATTTGAAATGAATTTGTTATTTAAAATAAAGGAAACCCTACAGTTTTGTTGAATTTTTCGATGCTTCTCAGCTCTTAAATATCATTTTACAGATGCAGCTATTCTCATCGCTGGAAAATAACTTGCAAACCCTGCAATAAAGTGAAAGAAAGTGATATTTGTCCTAAGTACCAAGGCTGTAAACAATGCCATGCTGATGGAGGTGACAGCTGTGCCACTTGTCCAGATGGTAAATTTGGAACATGGTGTGAAAATGGTAAGCTGAATTTTAATTTGAATACTTCTAAAAGCTCTGACAAATTGATAAATTTTTCTTAATAAAAAAAGTTCGAGGGTTTTTCCTGCAATAGAAACCACAGAGGAAGCTTTTATTTCCGATTGCGTCAAATCGCTGCTTCTTGTTGTCATTCGAAAACAAAAGTTGTTTTAAAGTTTTTCAATATGGTCGACAATTGTGAGATTTCGCTTTATTATCCAAATTAGAATGAATAAGTAACCACTTGGAATCCAGGATAATAACACCGAAAACATGAGAATGATGTAGCTACAATACACTTGGAATGACGAAACCTACATTATATTTCAAATACGTAAATATATGATACGAACTTATCATATGTAGCAGTCTTGGCCACAAAAAACAACGTTGGCGCTATTCAGGCTTAAGGAGAAGGCGTTTAGTTGCCAAATGCTGTAACGAAAGTGACTACAGTAAACGAAATATATATATTAGCTACCAATTAAGAAATAAAATCACAAAAAACACGATTACTCAAAAAGTTACACGTTAGAGTTTAACGAAACTCATCCGCAGTATACAACCCACAGTAAGGTATAAAATAACATGAAGAGAAATGTCCAGACAATTATGGTGTTATAGGAATTGCCATATGTATAAAACGAATAGATCGCTGTATCATTTTGGTATAGAAAAAACATTACCTTCAATGTGGAGTATGATCTCTCGTAGAAGCAGTACAACACATACAGCGATGTGTCGTGCTGTCAATTACTCAGTCCATCAGTTCCGTAGGAAGTGAAACTACTTTACAAGAGTAATGTTGTAAAGCAGTTACAAACGAGGCAAGGATCTGAGGAGAAGGATTGAGAGCAGCTATACGTCTCTCTCAAACATGCTCTATAGGATTCTTGTCCGATGATGGAGCTGGTTATTCCATGCGCTGAGTTGTGTGCTGCTGAAGGTAATTATCTATGTCTGCAGTCTCGCATTATCGCCCTGTAGCAGGAAATTATCACCGATTACTCCAGCAGGGCACACATGAACATCAAGGATGTCATCTCTATAGGCCAGAATATACAGGGTTGCACTTAGAAAGGCTGTTGTGCGTTTCCACCCAAAGAAACCCCCCCCCCCCAAACACAGGCACTGCCTCCTCCGTATGCATCTCTTTTCACGGATGTTAGATGGAAGATAACGGGTTCCAGATTCTCTCCAAATCAAATAAAGCTGACTACCGCTTTCGAGGCTAAACCAAGACTCATCCGTAAAGGGAACAAACAGCCTGCAATTAATCAGCTCTGCAGTGCACATCCTGACGTGCCAAACTCAAACGTTCTCTTCTATGACGTGACGTGAGCGGCACGGAAATGGCTAGTCGCCTCGCGTACAGACCACCTTCGTGAAGCCTTCTGTGCACGGATGACGTTGACACTTACCTTCCAATGGCTGCAGCAAGGGAGGACCTGAGTTGAGGCTGTATTCCTTCATGAGCATAACAACAAATATCAGTCATTCGCGCTCATCGTAACCGTTGGCCGTCCTTGGCTGAACCTCCTGGATACCCAATCTGTGGTTAGAAATTGTTGCCATAGTCTATGAATCACAGAAGAGCTCACATTTAGCCGTGTGGCACTTCTGTCTGACTTTATCCTGCCTCTAGTCTCCCAGTAGCTCTCCATCACAGTTTCTTCGGGCAAATGATGCCTGAAGGTCATTGTTACAACTTGGCTGCCCCAGACTGCTTTTGTCAGTATCGCAGCGGAATTTGCAGGAACATGCAATTTTATGTTCTTCGCAGATGTCGTATTTCGATTGCAGGAGCCACTTTTTTCATACTGCTGTTTCAGTAACTCCTATTTGATAACATATTCAAATTTTATACAGATTCGTTTATTTTTGGACGAGTTATCGCTATTTTTGCGATTTTTCCTTAATATTTGGAAATCATTTTAGATATATATATATATATACTCAGCAATCATTCATATATGCATTTTAATAAAATTTAGTTTCATTTTTATTAATTAGTAAAATCGAAATGGTCGTAACGAATGGGTTAATACTCTTTGCGAAAGCTCTAGCAAATGAGTAATATTCTTGTCAGCTGGGACTTTAGTAAACTTCGTAGTTTCTTGAGGAAAAGACTGATTTTATTCGAAATTAACATTTGCTTATTGGTTGCTTTTTCTGTTTTGTTAAAATATTTGAAAAGATTTCATTCCGATTCTTTTTTCTTTTTTTTTAAAAGAATATTTTAATTTTAAGCTATTAATTATTGAAATCAGATCCGTTGAATTTGGTGGCTAAGCTGTTCACATTTTTATCTTAAAAGTCACCCCCGTTCCCCCGAACAAAGCAGTTTTAGCTATGCAGTTAAGAATCCTGCGCCTAGGCTGCAATGATTCAGTTAAACATAATTACAATTAAAGGGGAATACTGCTATTAAAATTCTTATATATCTAAGTAAAGACATAAAGTAAGAAATTTAGAACAAAATTAAAAAAATGCTCTTTATTTAAGGTTCAAGATTTTAATTAGAATTTAGCTTGCTTTTTCCTTCCTCTGGAGAAGGGCTAGAATTTTCGGATGAACTATTATAATTAAGATACATCGAAATGGTTCATTGGTTCTGGATGCAGAAAAGCAAGGATTTTTGTAGAAGAGAGATTTCAATTGATTTCAATGTTCCTCCCCCCCGACGAAGTGGCATTGAAGTTGGTTGAATCCTTCCTCTGTTATATTCATTTTTCTTTAAATTTCATTAATTTTTTTTAATTGTGGTATTGCTTGTTTGAAAAGTTTTGGTTTTAACATTTTTAAAACTCTTTGTAACATTTAATGGATTATTTGACATTATGAATTTCAAATTTTTGGTCTGTGTGAAAAAATTAGTTCTAAACTTCTTACTTTATGTCTTTACTGATAATTTTTCAGCAGCTTAATGCGCGAAACTACTAGACTTGTTTATATTTTGTTTTTTAAAAAAATTGTTTTGTGATTATGTATGTAGATATATACAGAAGAAATTTAATATAAGTGTCTATTTGTTGTTTAATACAATTTTGTCAGCAATTTATTTAAAATAATAACATAATTCGGCAAAGCTTATTTAATATATAGATTAATTAACATATTTAATTATACTTATATAAGCATTTTACTAAAAATAACAAAATATATAAACATATTGAAAATTCTATTTATTATTTTTCTTAATATTGAATACAATTTTGTCAGCAGGTTTTTAAAAATTATACAGAATCATACCGAAAAATTAATGTTTTACAGACTCTTTCTGGTGGATACAGTTCAGCAATTGCTGTTAATCATGCGTCAAACATCACTTATAACTTCTTTTCCCGTTTATAGAAGGAATACCTTTACTATATTAAGCATAATAACTATGTTAAATGAAAAACCGCTGTGTTGCCACAATCCAATTACGGAGAAACAATTATACTGTTAATTTGTTTCTTGCGCATGTACGGATAGGTAACTCTTTACATCTCGCCAATACGGAAACGCGTCAATTAAACTTTGCCGCCGAGGCCGCTGTAGAAGACAAGTACCGTATGATGTGGAGTATGTTTGACGATGGTGAAGTTAAATTACATAAATGCAATGCACATTGAGATATCAAAAATATTACGATGTTATCTTATTGTAATGTAGGTTCCTTTTTAAAAAAATAATATTGTGATAGTTAATGTAGTTTATCCACAGCTGCTTTTCATTTGTTACGTTCTTACTGTAACCGCTTCCTTCGGAAATAAAATTATTCGCATAATTTTTTCCTCTAGATTTTCGCACGATAAAAGTAATAAAAAAAATCTGATGTCTACACCACATGACTTTCTTGTACGGAATATTAAATTATACGCATTTTGCATTTCATTTAAACTTATTGGATTGAATTAAATCTACTTCATCGATACTGCATAAACAACAATAGAATAAATGCCCTCTTTAAAATTCACTATATTAGTTTACCAACGCGACATTCTGGCGCTAGCTTCACTTAATAGCGTTACATCCCATTCATTTTATATCTCATCAGAATACACAAAAGTTACGTATATTATCTGGAGAATTGCCTAATTGTTGCCACATGTTCTATTCAAAGACTATAATAAATCTAAAACGATGTGCAAAAGAAAACAAACAAACAAACAAAAACAAAAACAGTTTTTCACTGACGATTCAGTATTTCTCAATCAATTAATTCAGTTCTCACTTCGCGACAAGGCAAAAATACATAAAAACTCAAAATATCTCTATTAAAACTTACGATGTAAATCTTAAACACTTATTTCATCGAATAAACTCCAGAACAGATTAAGAATGATTTAATTTGCGATAATAAAAGAAGGCCGTATCTTTGTTATTGCGAAGCTTAGTTTCTCTAGATTGGCAATAAATCCAATACTCTCCTAAGTTTCAAATGTAAACAAATATGTCAGCCATGAAAAAAAAAATGTTTAGGCTTAGCCGAACTTAAACAACTTTTAAATTGTTGCTAATTCTACAACTACTGCATGCAGATTTACTAAAAGCATAAACACCTTAACCGGAAGATAAGAACAAAGTAATTCAATTATTTTTAAAGCAAAAAATGCACAATTCACAAACATATAAGAATAAAGAAACTGAGCTCAGTGAGCCGTTTAACAGAGTGGATATATATATACATAAATTTATATGCTTTTGTTGCAGCCGATTGCTACCAAAATAGGAGGTGCACATCTACATGTTATAGCATTCCTATATACAAAATTTGAACGTTCTGAGTGTACTCATTTTTGAGTTATGCGATATATATACATATATATATATGCATACGTACGGACGGACAGACGCCACGAAAAAAATCTCTTCAGAATCCATTTTAAATCAGTTTTATAATTTTTTTGGGGCTACGTACAAATGTCACTCAAAAACATCGTTAAACTGCATTCGATGGAGGTAAAAATATATATTTTCTTTGAAATATGATACCCGAAATTTTTCGCGATTACAATACTTCCTTTTTACTTCGTGCAAGGTTTCTACTTCGTATAAAGGAGGGGAGGAATACTGTACACAGTTTGTACTTTTAAAATATGATTGATAGAAACCATTACAGTCGAGTTAAACATCTATAGATACCCTGCATGTGTGTTATTACTTTATTCATGTGATTAAATTACCTTTCAGTTTGTACTTGCGTCAATGGAGGTGTCTGCGAGCGCGACGGCAAGTGTACCTGCCCTCATGGTTATGAAGGACGAAACTGCGAAAGGAAGAAAGGTAACATTTAGAGAAAACAAATTATCAATGAAACCAGGTTTTTAGTTGAAATTACTGCTAGTGTAATGCTTATTATTATTATTTTTGAAGCTTACTAATGTGTTAAAATTTATATTCTACTATTCACTAAATTTGATTTTCAAATATCAACCTTTATGACTTCAGAATAAAGATTTCAACATACAGTCGAACCCCGCAATAGCGAATTTCTCATATAAAGAACCTTTGGATAGGACGAAACAATTTTATATTCCCTTTTATTGTTCTGTATATTAAAATTTATTTTATACAATTATAATGAGCTTCCAGATGTATAAAATTCGGATATAACGAACTTTATGGACGTCTTTGAATTGAAAACGTTCTGTATTTTTCAAACAGTTTTGTTGCTTTCAACTGAAAAATTAGTAACTGTTAAATTTATCCTATTGTTGCGTTTATACGAGTTCGTGGATTTGGATTGATTGATGACAACACTTGATGAAGAACCATAACACAATTTATTTAGCCAGTATTTCTCGGAACAGTTGCAAAATCACGTTTACAGTCATTGAAAAACTACGACAAACACGCTGAAACAATCAGCAACATAGCCTTCAGGCTATCAGGTTATATTGGTGAAGACAGTTTCACGGCAAAAAACTAAAGTACAGCTCCCGGCTCGGTCAATCGCTCTCGGAGCTCAATACACTCAAGATAAAACTCGGAGATACACTTGATAGCCTCAACGATAAACACTTTCGATGCACCAACTCGCGATACACTGCTACTCCGCGTACAGGCAGGGTTTATATAGCTTTTGCCCTTCCATCGAGAACATTCTGGCCCAAACCGGTAAGAATTCATTCTAGAATGTTCTCCATCCGTCTGTGGCATATCGCAGATATTGTTGCCAAATGTCCCCTAATGGACAGTTTTCTCCATATCTGGCAACCCTGCCTTTCCTTGCCATTTTCTGGCAATCCTAAACGGTAAGATAGCGGGGAAGTTATCTTACCGCAGCTGGACTTTTCGTAACATTATTTAGGGTATTGATATAACGAAAAAAACCTTTAGGTTATTGTTCTTTCATCTTCACCTCCACTTTCATCTGTGTTCTTAAAAAAAGAAATTTGTGAACATCACATTACTTTCTTTTACGGCCTATTAACTTCTACATATTTTGTCATAAGACAATCAAACTTCTTCTAATGTTATTTTTTCATAAGGAGTATAAAACTTTCCCAAATATAAGTGTAGGAACCGGAGACCACATTAAAAGGTAGATTTCGTAATTTGTCGAAACGACAAATTATTTCTTTATTTATCTCATTTTTTTTATAAATTTCACTTTGCCAAAACATGAATATTTTCTTCCTTTAAAGCACTTCTGTAATTAGAAGTATATGACTACGGCCAAAAATTTCGAAAATAAAGACCGGGTAAGGATGTTTCAGCCGGGTAAGGGAGTGGGTATATATATATACATACCCAGTCTTTTACCCGGCTTAGTATATATATATATATATTACTATACAAATTCTAAATAGAAGTAACTATGAGTAAATTAAAAAGCATGTAATCTGCGCTAAAGCTGCAAAGTAATAAACCAATAATTTATAATTAGAAAACGTTTTTTGTACCATCTCTAAGGAACAGAAATTCAACTAAAGCCATAAATTATTAAAACAAAAAAATAGTCAGCATTTTAATTAGTATTTTAGACCTCTATTGCTTTAAAAACATAAAAATCTGCAAAGAAAAATCCTTAATCGCAAAAATACCAAAATCAAAAGTAAAAATTTTAAGTATTGAAAAAGTAGCTATTGTCATTCATCGCAGATTAATTGACTTGTTAAGGGGAACGAACCAATCTACCATCAATTAACAACAACTAAACTAAGTGAGAGTGTTACGTCTTTCTTTCAAGTAAGGATCAAATTATATTTCTACTAGAACCAAATCATAAGTCACGGACAATACTCAATCAATAAAAAGACATTAGTCCATTTAAGCCATTAGAACCTTCATAAACAGATTAAATTAGTAAATAATCTTTTAAATTTAAGTTGCTTATGAAGAACAGAACTACACGAGAGCCTTACTTTGAAAGAGATATTCCCCGACACTCTCATTTTCAAACTCAAATTCAAAAGTAAAAACAAAAGTTTTATATTTTTTAACATTAAAAAAGTAATTCAAAATCAAAAGAAGATCAAAATTGACATAATCCTTTATATTAAAGTTTAATAAAAGTAGTTAATTAGATATTTAAAGCTCGAACTCAGGGAAGATATTAAAACTAACTTCCTTGCCTGCAAAAATTTAAAACGAAATGGCTGGAAATGTAATTGTATGCAGTGATAGAATGTTCAAATACTGACTAAAATTTTTTTCTTTTAGTAATTCATGGTTTTAATTGGATTTCTGTTCCTTGAAGAGGGTAAATAAAAAGTTTTCTAATTATGTGTATTAGTATATATATATACACCTATAATTCATAATAATTTATGGTAAGAAAACTTTCCATATAACACCTCCAATGAACAGAAATTCAATTTAAAACCATGGAAGAAAAACATTTCTAGTCAGAATTTTAATTAGTGTTTTAAAATTAGTATTTTCTAGACCTCCTTTGCTTAAAAAAGAACAAAATCTGCTAAGAGAAGTCTTTAATCGCAAAAATACCAAAACCCCAAAGTAAAAATTTTAAGTATTGAAAACGTAGCCATTGTCATTGATCGCAGATTAATCGACTTATTAAAGGGATAAACCAATCTACCATCAATTAACAATAACTAAATTAAGAATATATATATATATATATTCTAAGCCGAATATATATATATATATACTAAGCCGAGTATATATATGCAATTAACCTTAGTATATATATATATTTGTACCGTTGATTGCAATAGAAAATGGAGATTCAAAACTAGTTGTTGTATCAGTCCCATATTCAAAATCTCAGCGCTCTATGCCGAATCGTTTTTGAATCATACGAGATATATACCTACATACACACTTACCTAGGAGACGCTACGAAAAAATCCCTTTTGAATCCACTTTAAATCCATTTCGCAATCCCTTTTGGAAAAAAACAATCTTTTCATGTGTCCGTACGTACAGATGTCACGCAAAAAAAAAAAAAAAAAAAAAAAAAAAATCCAAGAACGGTCAAAATAGATATTTCCGTTGAAATAAGATACCCGAAATTTTTGCGACTTCAGATTTGATTTTTCAGTGAGTTAGCTCATGTCAGGTGGTTTCTAACATTTAGACTGCTAACACTGTTCAACTAATTCTTTTAAGTTGATGGTTTGTTTCCTTCATACACAGTTTCTTGATGCACTTAATTATTAATACTTTTTAGTTAATTTTCCGATCTGTTTGTTGAACTTAATTCACTTCATCAAATTCTGATTCCTCATAAATGCTATGTTTTTTCATTGTTCTACTTGTTCGTGCTGATATTTAGAAATCTGCTGTTACTTTAATTTTTAAGTCTGCAACTTCAACGAAACTTAAAGCCTGTATCAATATTAAAGAAAAAAAATGTTATAATAATATACACGCATGTACACTCTGTCCCAAAAGTTTATAGACCCAAGTAAATTACATGATTAAGATAAAAAGAAATATATAAAATTACCCAATTAAAATAAGTTTATGTCTTCTGAATTTTCTAGGCTGCTCTCCTCCGGGTGCTATAGCGCATCCATTACAAGTCACTCTGAGTCCTGCTGGTCGACCAGTCACTGCTGTTTACAGTTGTCCCGAAGACTATGAACTTAGTGGATCAGCAGTGAGCACTTGTTTGCCTGGTGATAAATGGTCGAGTGAACCTCCAGTTTGTCGTAAGTGTTTTAATGAATCTAGTAAATACTGAGCGTTATAAAATGCCTGCATAATAAATAAGTTATATAAATGCGTTTATATGAGTTATATAAATGCCTTTATTATACATTTTACAATAAAAACCGATTTCTAATACAAAGTTGTGATTTTGAGGCCAAGAAAGAGTTATTTACACTGCTCGACATTGAAAATGCAATACCAAGAACGAGTGGTCAGAAAGTGATGATATTTGGAAAAAAGACAGAGACAGCAAGCAGCAATAAGTGATCTTTATTTCAAAATGATAGTCAGAATACAGAGCGAGAACGGCGTCGGCTCAGTAGGATGTAGTCCCACCGCGGACAGGGATGCACGAAGAAACACGTCTAGGCATAGAGTCAATAAGAGTGCGGATGGTGTCCTGAGGGATGGCTCTCCATTCCCTTTCAAGCATTTGCCACAGTTCGTCTTTTGAACGAGGCAGAGTCTGCAAACGGCGTCCAATCACATCCCACACATGCTCGATTGGTGACACGTCAGGAGAGTACGGTGGCCAGGGAAGCATTTGTATACCTTGCATAACATGTTGGCAGATGCGAGCACTGTGTGGTCGGGCGTTATCCTGCGGAAAAATTGCATTAGGCAGCCCCTGAAGGTAGGAGATTGCCACCGGTCGCAGTACATTATCCAAGTATCGTTGGGCCGTCATAGTGCCCTGAATACGAACTAGAGGTGACCTGGAATCGTAGACAATAGCGCCCCAAACCATTATGCCTCGTTGTCGCGCGGAGGGGCGTTAAACAGTTACTGCCGAATTAGATCTGTCTCCATGTCGACGCCACACACGTATGCGGCGACTGTCACTGGATAAACAGAAGCGTGACTCATCTGAGAACACGAAGTTTCGCCATTCTGTCATCCACATCGCTCCAGTCCGGCACCATTCTAAACGTTATCGTCTATGCTGTGGGGTCAATGGCAGTCTTCTTAACGGACGCCGTGAGTGCAGGCCACGTTCAACCAATCAACGGGAAATGTTTCACGTCGATACGGGAACATCCAGGGTATCTTGCACATGCTGCAGAATCGCGGGACAAGTGACTTGAGGGACCGCCACAGGTTGTCGGCGGATGCGTGCTGACGTCACTCTGGCTGCATCTGCACTTCTCCTTCTTTCCACATTTCCTTGTTCCAACCATGTTCGCCATAGCCGATGCACCGTGCTCGCATCCATGTGGGTATCAACTGCGCTTTCACGTAAGGAGCAACCCGCCCTTCTCAGTCCGATCACCATACCCCTCGTAAAATCGTCTATCTGCTGGAAGTGCTTTCGTTGACGGCGGCCTGGCATTCTCTCCTATTACACGTATCCTCAGGGACAAAAACCAACTTTCTTCGATAATTCGTCTGGCAGAAATAACGACACGAATATTGTCCATTCTGCACGTTCCTTCCCTTATATCTTACTTCACGTGCGTCGGAGAGGTCCACATTTCACGTCATTCGCATAACTCAGTGACGTGCGTCTACTCTAAAATTTGCATAAATTTCTGACCACTCCTTCTTGGTGTTGCATTTTCATTGTCGAGCAGTGTAAGTCCAATTTGCTTAAAAACTTATTATTAAAATTTGGGCATAATACAGTATGGTGCAAGAAAATTAACAATAAGTAAGTACCGTGTTTCATCGGGTATTTTCCCTCTATTTTTTCCTTTCCTTTTTTTTTTAGCAATCTTTATAGTTCGGAGATCGAGAAGGGAAAATTGTCCGAATAATGTAATTTACGATGAGTACGATTACAATAAGAAGTTAATAGATGTAAAATAGTCATGGATAAATTGCATTATAACTAGCCCAATGTTATTTTTAAAAGAAACATGCATTCTAATAGGAATACATAGTAATACCAGTATTCCAATATCTAATAAGATATGTTAATTTTTACTCCCCTGTAACTTGAATCTCACACCTTCTCATTGTTATCCTTGTTACTCCTTAGGCCTCAAAACATCTATAAATAATTAGAGAAGGTGACTGTGCAGCTGCCTCCGCAAAATCGAGAACCGAATGCCAGTTTGTGTTTGCTTCATTGTGAATGGCCGGCTCCTGTATCAGGCTGGCATATAGTTCAGCAGTTAGACGACAAAGGTTCAGAGTGACCTTTGCAGGTAGATTGCTAGAATATGTCTTTGTTAATAAGATGAAAATTCGCTTTAAAACTTTAGGAAGCAGGGAAAAATTACGCTAATATTTTTTTAAATTTTCAGAACCTGACTCCAAAGGCTAGGGGGGAAACACGCGGGGAAATATGGCATTTGAGCGATGTTTTATTCGCAAATATTTTATTTCTTTTATTATTATGCAGGTTACTTAGGATGAATAAATTAGCTTTATAAGGTCACGACGTCAAATTAACCGATCTACAATCCTCTCTAAATGAAAAAAAAAAATCTGAAAGCTTTCAGATTTTGCATTCCGCCCAAAGGGGGCGTTTTTCATCCAAAGGGGTAATTTGCCCAGAAGGCCTATTAATTTCGTTTTGGCATTTTGCCTTGATTCACTAAAAGCGTAGTTTCACTTCTTAAATTGTTGCCACCAAATATTATCGCCCTGCATTATATTTAAAGAAATTAAATAATGAAGAATGTCCATAAATGCATGTATGTTTCTCGCAATGTAATAAAAAACGGTTCCTAGAGCCATCCAACTTTGAATATTGAACGTTTCCACCCCAATATGGGCATCTGGAAGCCCAAATTTGAAATTTGGAATTTGTTTCATTTGTTAATTGATTTCATATTTTGTAAAACTTAAAAAAATTTTGATTAACAAACTCAAGGATTTCAAAGCGAGCAATGACAACGTTCCACAGAATTAATATTTTTGTCTCCAGTGCGTGAGACTGTGTATCGGAAATACTAAAGATATGCTCATTTTAAAATTACTTTGCAGTATTGCTGTTGAACTGAATTTTATAGTTTAAGTGCAAAAAGCATGATATTTAATAAATAAAGGTAACAAACAAAATGTTAAAAACGCTCATTTAGACGTAATTTAGTAAAATCTGAAACCTTTCAGTTTTTTTTTAACGTTTTGTGTGTTACCTTTATTTATTAAATTTCAGGTTCTTCGTACTTAAAGCATAAAATTCAGTTCAACAGCAATACCGCAAAATAATTTTAAAATGAGCATATCTTTAGCATTTCGGATACACAGTCGCACGCGCTGGAGACAAAAAGCTTTTTTTTCCCCCGTACAGTGTTGCCATTGCTTGTTTTGAAATCATTGAGTTCGTTAATCAAAAATTATTTAATGTCCGACAAAATATGAAATTGATAATAAAACGTATTCCAAATTAGGCCTTTCAAATGCCCATATTCAGTGGAGAATTACATTATTCAAAATTGGATGGCTCTAGATACCGTTGTTTTATCACAATGCGAGAAACATACATACATTTTGCACATTCTTCATTATTTAATTTCTTTAAGTGTAAATACAGGGCTGTAATATTTGGTGGCAACAGTTTTAAAAGTGAACCGACACTTATTGTGAACCAACGCAAAATGTCAAAGCGAAATTAATAACCCTTTGGGCTAAAAACTTTCAAAATTTTACGTATTGTACATTTGCGTAAGTTTAGAAAAAGTAATGCAATTTCAACCTAAAAGTTAAAACAAAGTACAAAGTAAAAAGACGCAAACTTTACTATCAGTGAATATGACCGCTGTCGTATTTCTAATCCGAAATAATTTGTCTTTTGGAGCGAATACTTATAAAGTTTCAGAAAAACGTTAATATTCGTTTTTTTTTTAAATAGTAGTAAAATCATTTCAGGTTGGTTGCTTTTCGCAATTTATAAGCAAAGGCAAACTTTCTTTTTCATTTGTCCTTTATTCTATTTTTAGTTAAAAAGTGCCCTCTGTTGAGTGCTCCTGCCAATGGGAAACTGGAATTTTCCGCTAACGTTCTTGTTGAAGGCGTAACGGCAGATATCACTTGTAATCCACACCATCGTCTGATAGGACAGAAGACACTTGCGTGTTTAGCAAACGGCCAATGGAATACTGAACTCCCAGTCTGTGGTAAGTGAAAAAAACCCTAAATGTTTCACCGTAAAAATAATACTTTTGAAAATCTGTGTGTTTAATGTTGACAAATGTAATAATAAATAATTAAATTTTATACTGAGTTGATTATGTATTTCAGTAAAAAACTAAAACATAATTTGTGCCGCTTAATATTAAATTGTATTCGAACGGTCATTAGATTTTCACGAAGAATAATCAGGAATACCTCAGAGGCATATATACTCTTTCTGAAGGATGTAGAGACATTAGGTTATTTCGAAACGGGAGAGATGAAAAATGAGCAATGCCGTCACCGGGACTCGAACCACGGACCTCTGGAATACGCGCCGAATGTGGTGACCACTACACCCAAAAGGCGGAGACATAGCTTATATACTCATCCTTTTAAAGGGCGGCTGGGGATCAGGGGACCCAGTCGCCAAAGCGTGGTGGTAGAGAATTATGATCCACCACCTTTTTAGTTTGGGCGCCACTGTAGAGGCACTAGGTTATTTCGAAGCGAGAGAAAGGAGAAATGAGCAATGCCCTCGCCGAGACTCAAACCACGGCCTCTGGAATACGCGCCGAATGTGCGACCACTACGCTGAAGGCATGCCAAGAAGACGGGAGAAATACCTTATAAGGAAAAAGCACGTACTATGAAGGAAACGACTGTCATGAAGGAAATGAAAAATCTTTCAATTATATAGATAAGTTATGAAAACATTATAATTTCAGCTTCTTAAAACAGTTTAATGGCTAGGAGCTGTATCTTAAATGTTACAATTAATACGAGGGAAAGTTCCTCCGAGTAATAAACAAACTGGTATCATATGCGTCATGACGAAAAGAAAGCCTACCTGTGAACGCTGTAGTTGTTTAATTTTGATAATTCAAAGTTACAGTGAAATTATAGTTATCAAGTTTCTATACATATTCTATGTTTCCTTTCTGGTGATATGGCAAATATCTGTACGGCATTCCAATTCCTGCCACACTCGTGATAGAATATCCTTGGTTAATGATTCGAACACTTCAGTTGCTGTAAGTACTTGGAAAATAGAGGCACGAACATTTTGTCTTTAACAAAACCCCATAGGGAAAATCAGAAGGGGCTAGATCTGGAGATCATGGAGGCCAACAAAGCAGTGGCATATCATTTGACCAATCTAGCGGTGGGTTATGGCATCGTTCAGGTACTGAGATACGTTTTATGCTAATATGGTGGAACACCTTCCAAAACAGACGAAATAATCAGTCTGATAGCATATCCTGGTAAATGCGCCCGTAGCTCGATTTTCCCACGAAGGAAAAAGGCCCAAAATTCAACTGTTGGAAATGAACCACAAAAACGTTCACCTTCGGAGTATCATATTCATGATCAGCATGTGGCCCAAAATCGTAAATTATGGCGATTGACTTTACCAGAAACGTGAAAAGTGGCTTCATCCGTGAACACAAGTCTGTTTGCGAAACCGTCTACCTCCAACTAATGTTGCAAATTCTCACAGAAAGCTTTACTCAACCGTTTGTCGGAAGATTTTAACGCCTGCACCATCTGAAAGGTGCATAGCCGGAATCGTAGACGTTTCCGTTTCCAATTGTAGACGCGCCACACCATTTACGTGAGGCACATTGATGTCGGAACTCCACGACGCGTTGATTTTGTAAGATTTCGTAAAAACGTTTCAGGAATTTTTTTCAACCACTTCGGTTTCGGCTGTTGTTCATCCTGACCTGGTTTTTTTTAACACGAGCCGCCCTCGTCCTGAAACTTCGTCATTGTTGTGCCGATGCTGTACATCTTTGCCAAATTTCGTGCAAAAATGTCTTAGGATGATGTTTGGACGTAATCCAAAATACAATACGGTTTCTCCTGCATGGATGGCGCCATTTTGGTTAACAGGGTCTCTAGCGGCGATTTCCTAACAGAAAGATTTTTTTGTAGCTGCCAGATAAAATTTGTATAATTGTAATTTCGGAATTAATTTGTTTCGGTCTAATAAATCAAATACAGAATTTGTACTATACTTGTACTTTTTGTACCCTTTGTCCTATTCAGTATGAAACCTGTTTGAAAATAGAAGTTAGTATACTTTCTATATATTGTTGCGTGCGTACTGGCTCGTAATAAATTGTATTCTAACGGTATTTCATTAGACATTAGCTTATTTAGAAGCGGGAGAGATGAAAAATGAGCAATGCCCTCATCGAGACTCGAACCAAGGAACTCTCGAATACGCGCCGAGTGACTGCACAAGACCAATAATAGGTTAATAAAATTTATTCTGATCAAAAAAATTGTGTCAGAACTCAGGAATTTCCCTCACGGATTTTCTTACAATTGTTCACGATCTCACGCAGTATAATCAGTAGTTATACTTCAAACTACTAAAAACGTTAAATATCACAGCAATACAAAGCGCATCTAAAGAGAAAGCTAACATTGATATCTCAGTTCACGCGGAACTAAACAACTCGCAACAACAGTAACTAAGCAACTGGGAACTCAAGACGCGCTCTCTCTCTGGCATCCGCTACGCTTTTATTAGTATATGAGTTTCTAGAGTTAGAAAGCTCGAGCACTTTATTACTTTTTAATATTTTTAAGGCCAACGATATTATTAAAATATTTAAAGATATTATTCTTGTAATAAATACACTTATTGCCATAAAAATTTGCACACCAAGAAATAATTCTGGGATCGTAATGAAACTTGGCATGAAGGTACATGTCGGGTAGATATACAAATGATTAGAAATGCAGCGTGATTGCGCATTGCGTAATGCCACTAGAGAGTGTTGAACTTCATTCTTCTTGGAGTATGAAACAGGTTGTAGAGACATTAGGTTATTACGAAGCAGGAGACATGAAAAATGAGCAACGCCTTCGCCGGGAATCGAACCACGGACCTCTCGGTTACGCGTCGAGCATGCAGACCACTACACCACCAAGGCATGCGAAGAAGGCGGGAGAAATACCTTATAAGGTAAGCAGAGCTTGTTTGAGTGTATTTAATCTTTTGCTAAGGAAACGTTAAGGTAGGTATACCGAAACGCTGAGTTACACATGTCGTTACGCCGCCATCGAAGCCAATATCAGCAACTGTCAGAGTTCCAGAGTAGAAGAATCATCGGGATGATGGAAGCTGGGTGGTCAGCTCGCTGAGTAGATCATTAGGTAGACCGCTCTGATTTTACTGTGTTGGAATCAGTGGACAGATAACAGAAGACATTTACTCGGCGACCAGGCTCAGGACGCTCTCGACAGACCAGTCGTGGTGAAGACCGTCACATCATACGACACGCACGCGTAGAGCCAGCTGCCTCAACGGCCTCTATCCAGATACAGGCAGAAGCTTCATTACGGGCCCCTGTGTCTTCCCGAACTACCCCAAGGCGCCTGGTTGAAGGACGTCTGGTATCGCGGCGGCGCCCATTACGTGTGCTGCCAATGACACCCATTCACCGACGCCTCCGTTTGGATTGGTGTCGCGCACGACATGATTGAACTTTAACGGAATAGAACCAGGTCGTCTTCAGCGACGAATCTAGATCTAGATTTAGACTGATTTGACCAGTGATGACAATCGTGTTCGTGTGTGGAAGCCCGTGGTGAACGCCTCAATCCTGCCTTCGCTTTACAGCGACACACCGTTCCCACAGTTGGTGTGATGGTATGGGGTGCCACTGCTTACGATACGCGGTCACCCCTTATATTGATCCATGTACAATGGCAGGCGAGCGGTACGTCCATGACATCCTTTAGCCACATGTGTTGCCTCTCATGGCAGGTCTCCCAAGAGCCTGTTTTCACAAGACAATGCTCGGCCACACACAGCACGGATGTCACAAGACTGCCTCCGCCACATTAACACCCTTACCTAGCTTGCTCGATCACTAGATTTTTCACCAATCGAGCACATCTGGGATCATTTGAGACGGCAAGTTGGACAGCCTACGAGATTGGCCGAAGTAGAGGCGCGTTTACAGCAACTGTGGAACGAGATGTCTCAGGACACCATACGGAATTCGTATGCCTCAATGTCCGCTCGTATCGCATCGTGCATTCGCGCTACAGGTGTTCTAACAGAGTACTAAAACTTCCGTTCATGTGTACCTTTTTCTGCAATAAATAACCCTTTTTTATTTCCTTATCACTTGCCTATATCGAAGTAGTACTTACATATGTAAAATTTCGTTTCATTCTGACAACTCTTCCTTTAGTGCGCAAATTTTTATGGCAATGAGTGTACTTTTAAATTATTGATTGTGTAATACTTAATGTTTAGTTACCCTTTTATGCTATTTTAATCATAGTTATTTCTCTATGATAAACCATATCTTGTAATATCCCTTTGCTTTGTATCACTTTAACAGCACAGAAATGTTTTTCTGAAAAATACAACTACATTACCTACCTATTATTATATATTCTAGAGGAATTAGCATCTTGTCCAGACCCAGGAAATGTTCAGTACGCGGATAGAACAATCCTTCCAGGTGCAGTTAAACGCGGAGGCCATTTCATTCAAGATTCAAAAATTCAGTACACTTGTAAACCTGGATTCGAGCTCATGGGAGAAGATACCATGCTTTGCCTTTTTGATAAAACATGGTCGTCCGAACCTCCTTCTTGCATTAAAGGTATGTTGTAAAAATTAATGTTAAGTCATTGTTTCTTTATTTACTTTTGGTATATTACTAATCATGAACCTGGAACCATGAACTAAAATTCATTTTAAAAACACATGGCTGAAATTGTGTTCGAAATAAATGAAAAAATTGCAAACATATGCGTGCTTTTTGTAGTGTTTGTGCAGTGCAGAATAATTTGATAATGAATGAGTTTCGTTAGCATTTGCAGCTTACAAAAAAGATAAGCCGCCAAACCGGTAAAGCGCCAAACCGTCGCTGACTGGCATGCCGAAGGGCCCAGATTCGGATCCCGGAGAAGGTATGGATGTTTTTAAATGAATTGTCCGTACGGCATGGGGGCACTCTAAATAAGCGGCGAGCCGAAAGTCCTATCGAGAGGTTGATGGTAGTGGAAGGGGGGTGGGAGACCCTTGGACCGATTCCCCCGAGATGCTGTCCATAAAAACTGGGGGCAGAACTAAGCTAAATCGCACTGTCACTTGTAAGGTGCTCAAGACTGTTGCCAACGGCAGGCGTAAACTTGCGCTCCTTGCTACGGGGAATTATATGGGCTTGAGCTGACTTATAGATCAGAGAAGTGAGCATTAGCAACAACAACACCAATAAGAACAAAAAAGATGAATGAACTCTGCATTTCCCTATTTGAATAAATTCAATAACTAATAGAAACCATGCTTAATGACACGTTCTTTCTCTTTAGGGCAAAGTTTATTGGTTAAAAAACAAAACAAATACCTGGTACATCGGTGAGTTCTAATGGGAAGTGAAATGATTATCTAATATTTGTAACAGAAAAGGATAAACGTTTATAGTAGCATAAAATTGTGGAAATTTTCCAGATGTGCGATAAGACATAAAAAAAACACTAAAAAAAATTCTTACTCACTGTTGTGCACCTGCTCATACACCATAGACTGAATCTCATCTTCTTTTTCTAGACTGTAGTTGTCATAGAAGCTAGCTTGTAAAGACCGTATTTTATTCTAACTAATTACTTTCAGTTAAAATTTCCTTTCGCTTCTGGTTTCCTGCCGGGATGTAAATTTTAATGATGTAGTATACAAAATTTAAGTGCGTTCAGAAGCAGTGTTTAAGCTGCGTTTGAGGAGTTTGTAGGAGTAGTAGCGCAGTTAGTTCCGAATTTATGCTGCGTGTTTAAAATTAGCTCTCTAGTTGATGTTAGACATCTTTCAAATTATACTAATATTCTGTCCTAATAACAGTAAATGAGCCATCCTAATTTACTGTGATTTTGCATTTTTATTTTCTGTCTGAATTTAGATTAGCCACAAGTAGTGGTGAATTGTGAGCACCCAGTGAGTGCATCTTGTTAAATTTAGTTTGAATAAAAAGGTTATTTAAAACCTTTTTCTGCAGTATTTGTTCTTCAAAGACATAGCGAGTATTTGCTGCTTCGTCTTCTACGTAGGGTCTACAATGTAAGAGTGAGACTGTATAAGCTTATATATACAAAAAGAGTGAGACTGTATAAGCTTACTATACTGGAAGACTTGGTCTTCCATGACGCCACTGACTCTAGTCAAAAGCAGTTATCCTTCATATCTTTGTTTCCCTCACTTCTATAAGTCAAGTCATGTCACTGAAGTATGCCTTGGAAAGAGCCTAGCCATGTTAATCTATTGACCTTGCTCAGAAATATACTTAACTCTCATCTCCAGTCAGGATACTCTGCAGAAACGTTTCTTCTTCAGTGCCTGCCGTTGCAGTTGTTTTCTTTCCTTTCAGGTATCAACTGTTTGCACACTTATCTTACACTCACATTTTGGGACTTCAGCTTGTTATGAATTATGTGATTGACTGACCTGTGCAATACTAACCGTGATGATGTTAAGGATCAACAATTATAGGGTTACACTTGATCTGGTAACGCTGTTTTAGTCCTATAACCCTAACAGACGTGAAGTGAATTATTAGTATGTCTAAGATCAACACTTAGTCTCAGGAAGGTTACAATAACCTTTTTATTCAAAAAGAACTTGGAGCATAAATGCACGCCCTTGTGCTACAATAACCACACATCATAGTGATGCAAATAATTAAAAACATGTAGGGATTTATATTTATTTTAAATAACCAATTTAATTTAATTTGAAGTTACTTTCCTATAAGCCTTCATTTTCCCTAATAGTCAATGCCAGAATATTTAAATTGGATTGCGCGCGTGAAGTAATGCAAATTTGAGGAGAAAAGCTTTAAATACCAAGTTCTAGAAGGGAAAGTTAGAGAGTGTGGGCGAACTCTGTGCTTTTGTAGCGTGAGCTTCTGCTTAGCATTGATTGCTGGTTAAACGTGGCGTAACAGCTATTACTTTGCTGCTACTAGATTTTCGACGCTCTGATACGGAACAGGATAATCTGAGCCCAGTAGAGTAATTCTAATACTTGTTAATATCTTCAGATTTTTAGTTTAGTTCTTGTTGTTTGAGTTACCTCCCGAGTGAGGCGTAGTTTGTTAACATCAAGTCGACGCATTGTGATTTTAAAAGAGTTAATAAAGGGTTCTTTTCACCCTTCTTCTGTCTGGTTTCTACACGCATCTCATCTGTTACACGAGAACATAGACCAGAGGGTCCTACAAACGAAAGGAAACCGCAAAGCTGAATGATTATAACTATTAAAGTTGGCGAAAAGTCTAACAACGTAGTGGCGCACGGGATGCTAGAAACATTTTCTATCTCAAATTTAAAAACCTCAGCTTAAATATTCACTACTAATTTGCATTCTGGTGATGAATACGGAAAGGAGAAATTATAGTAAAGCCTGAAATCATAATAGGTTGTTAATTAATGTAAGATTCTGTTTACAGTGATGACATATTCTTGAATGTAATGCACTGGTTTTCTCGTATCACGTTTTCTACGACTGTACTCCTGTCTTCCGTTGCTGACGGACATAGAAGATAATCCTCCATAACATACGCTTATATCGGGTGGCCCAAGATAAACTGATCCGACTAAAATAGACTTCACTTGCTGTGGGTTCGGTAATCTTGTTACACCGATACATAGCTCATACATCTATTGGATAAAGTTTATGGTCCTAGTCAGTCCTAGTCCCTTTTCCTAGTCGTACATCCGATATACATGAAACAGGAGACGTGACTTGTCAGAGCAGCCTTCAGTCATCAGATGTCATGAGAGTACTAACTATTAAGACTAAGCGAGCTGCATAACTCCTTGCAATTTCCAAAAACCTATACCTAATGAAGGGAAACATTTATCTACGTACTTCAATTAAACCAAATCACAAATGCAAAATTGACAAAAATTCCTAAAAATGTTAAAATTTAATAAAATAATAAAATAACTATAAATTCTTATTCAAAAGCACATAAAATATTTTTACAATTAAAATCAGAGTTCTACCGTTAAAATTGAACAATTTGCCCAACGGGCAGAAAGACGTCGATATGATGCGCTAAAAATTGGTTCAAGACCTCGCCCTACCGGGCAGAAAGACTTCCTTTTTTGGTGCACTGCAATTTCAATTAACAACAAACGGCATCCATTAGGCATAAATCCGCACTTAGAATTTTTCTAAGTCTATATTTCACAAAATATTCAAGAACACTTAAGCAATCTAATAGAATTGCAAACCGGAATATATAATCTATGAAGTAAAAGCAGTTTTGTAACACAGATGCGAATCTTTAATGCAAAAATAGTCAAAAGTTACTCACGCATGCAAACATGGCAATCTCTGCATGTAAAAATCTTCTATTCCTTATAACTTGAAAAATACACTTCACTGGAGCATGAACCAAATATTTTTTTGGAAACCGGAATGCTTGGAGAATTCAAAAATCACATTTACACCAATCTACAATCAATATTTACCGTAAAATAATCACTTTTAGTCTAAGCTCGAAAACGCATACCAGCACGGATCCCGTCACGGTTAGAACCAACCCCGTCACGGTTCAATAAGTCACCCCGGCCGTGTCCAGAATAAAAGTATTTAACATAATTTTATTCTGGACACGGTCGGACCGACCGCTGTCTTCATTGTTTGTTGTTAGATGGGCTGGCTCTTAATTTGAGCCATACGACTGGAGCATTCCAGTCAGGTGGGCCGGAGGGCTGCGCCCCATTACTATACTTAATGAAGGGAAGATTCCACAATCGTCGCGCTGACTGGTGTTTGGTGAGACTTCCACCATTAAATTCCTATGATAGTTTGGGGTAATGTTGTACCTAGGGCCAGTCCTAGCGGAGGACAAGATGGTCCACTGCACGTAGGTGGCCAAATTAAAGGACAACGAAATTATTATCAAACATATTATATTTATGTAAAAAAGAGCGGGCAATTTGCATTCGCAGTTTTGCACGTGGGCGACAGACGGTCTAGGATGCTCCATTGGAACCGCCTTAAGGCATAGATAACCTCCTTTCTACTGTAATAATGCAACGAATCCCTTAGAATGGTTATTTAATTTTGATGAAGAGATCATATTGACATGGGCTCATATGGGGTAAGTATTGAACAAATATCAGCACCCTTATCGCCACCGTTGCAGTATCTTAGATCAGTGATTCTCAACCACTGTGCCTCGGCACTTTTGTATGCCGCCAAATTCTTAAAGAGTGCCGCCAAATTTTAGAAATGTATACAGCAATTATAATAGGTTTAATCCTAGTACACGGTACACATGAGAATTGGCGAAATTTGGTTGTTAAGACATTAATAAACGCGCCAATTGTGGTATCCAAGCCGTTTTTGGTGCTCTGGAGAAGAGCGTAATTCGAAGCATTTTCGCGCGTGTTCAGCATATAATTTAAATTGAGAAGTTATGATTAGTGCAGATGGGAGATTAGCTTACTTATCAGACATTTTTGTTATTTTTGATAACATAAATTCAAGTATGCAAAGGCCAAAAGAAAATATGTTAAACTCAACAGATAAACTGATGGGATTCCAAAAACAAATATCTTTATGGCAGAATAAAGCTCAGGAAGGCAATTTGGAAAAAGTTGAGTCAGTCCCAAAAGATTTTAATAAAACTATTCATAAAATTGCTATTGACCATTTGACAACATTAGAGGAGAGAATTGTTCATAATTTCCAAAATTTAGATGTAAAAAAAAATTGATGGGGTTCGTAATTCATTTGTGATAATGAATACCTCTGTATTTGAATTAACTTTGAATGAAGAAGAAGAGCGAATTTCGCTTTCTATTAATTCGAGATTTAATTTTAAAATATTTGGAAGAATCAATTAATTCATTTTGGATTAACATTAGATGCCATTATCCCAGGATGGCCCAAAAAGCTTTAAAAATATTATTACAATTTTCTATATCTTATTTGTGTGAATTCGAATTTTCAGTAATAACCAACATAAAAACGAATAAAAGATTGAGACTTAAATGCAGAAGACGATATGAGAGTAGCATTGTCATTTTTACGACCCAATATAAATGAAATTATAAAAAAACAAAATTTCTCATTAAAAGTATTCTTGTTATTAACTTGTAATTAATCCCTTAATACACGTACTGCTGTTTTTGTAGTACGTATTATATTATTTTACATTTAAAATTATTACCATAAATTATTTTACATAATGTATTATAGGTAAGTAAACAACTTTTAAACTTGTCTTTTTCTTTGTGTACCGCCAAATTTTGAGATCATTAAAAGTGTGCCGCGACAGAAAAAAGTTAAGAATCACTGTCTTAGACATACTGTTAATTCACTTCACGTCTTTTAGGGTTATAGGACGAAAGCGACATTACCAAGTCAAGTGTAACCCTATAACTGTTGAATTTAGTATCATCATGGTTAGGGTGACACATGAATCAATCACATAATCCATAACAAGCTTAAGTCCCGAAATGTGAATGTAAGATAAGTATGCAAGTAATTGACACCCGTATTGCATGGACATTGTATATATGTTCGTATTACATATTGTTTTGGCTAATTGCAATGAGACAACAGTTAAATAACTTATAATAAAATGACTGAATCTGCAAGCGTGCAATCTCCGTAGGTAGAGCTGTGAAACGAGGTTAAATCTGATTAAATATCAGCGAGATACTATATAGATGGTGTTACTGCGTATTTTCCGTACGTTTCTATGCACGAATGTTACTGGTCACTTCACTATATTCGCAAGAGATGAAGAATTAACCTCTTCTTAACTACATTTTCACACTAGAACTGATATTTATAAGATTTTCATTTAAAAATATTTCTCAGTATAAATATAAACTTCACTGATGTCCAAAAATTAAGTTATAAAGGATACTTTTGACGATATTCATAAGCACAGAAGAATGAAATATGGTTGGCAGAATTTTCGAGCTGTTAGCATGTTTAAACATACTCATATGTGTAACAGACACTTAAGTTGAGCCTAGATTTCCTAAGAATTTCATTTCTTTTCCGAATTTTAATGCCATATTCATATGTTAGGGTAGCATCTCTGAATAGCATTCACCAAGGGAAAATTAAACTTTAGCTTGCGACATCATACACAGTCCAGTCACATTAATGTGACCACCACGTACTTTCCATGTCAGAGTTAAATAACCAATCACAGAAGGCAGGTGGCAGCACAGTGCAGTTGAGCGTATATAAAGGGTGTGTGAGGGCTTCGGAAAACATTTCAATCGTTGGCGTAATGCAGAAACGAAGCGATTTATCCGACTTCCAAAAGGGCATGATCATTGGCTTTCGGGCCAAGGGTGGAAGCATTTCCGAAACGGCTGAGTTTGTGAACTGTTCGCGTGCCGCCGTGGTAAAAGTGTACCGTGCATGGCAAAATGGGACTGTCCAAAATCAGCGACGTGGCAAATGTGGTGCACCACGGGCCATAGATGACAGAGGCGAACGACGGTTGCGGAGATGCGTTCGGGCAGATAGACGGGCTACCGTTGAGCAACTGACCACCAAAATGAACCAAGGGGCTACCAAAAGTGTCTCCCAAAGTACTATTCAGCGAACATTGCTGCGTCTGGGCCTCCGAAGCAGACGCCTGGTTCGTGCACCTATGCTGACTGCTGTTCATCGACGGCGAAGGCTAGAATTTGCACGCCAGTACAGCAGCTGGACGTCCACTGAGTGGCGACAGGTTGCGTTTTCGGATGAATCGCGTTTTATGCTCCATCGGACAGATGGACGTTGGCGTATAAGGCGTGAAACCTCTGAAAGGAACCACCCTGCAACCATTGCCGGAACGGTCCAAGCTGGAGGCGGGAGCATTATGGTCTGGGGAATGTTTTCCTGGCATTCTCTAGGTTCACTGATCATTGTGGAAGGCACAATGGATCAATACAAGTACGCATCTGTCCTTGCGGACCATGTTCACCCCTACATGCGCATTGTTTTTCCTCAGGATGATGGCATCTTCCAGCAGGACAATGCGAGGTGCCATACAGCTGCCAGTGTACGTGCGTGGTTCGAAGAGCACCAGGATGAGTTTACCGTCCTCCCCTGGCCAGCAAACTCACCTGACTTAAACCCAATCGAGCATCTGTGGGACCATCTCGATCGAGTTGTTCACGCCATGGATCCTCAACCGCGTAATCTAGCGCAGCTGGCCACGGCATTAGAGTCGGCATGGCTCAACATCCCAGAGAACACCTTCAGGGACCTATGTGACTCTCTTCCTGCACGTCTCGCAGCAGTCCGCTCTGCGAAAGGTGGTTATTCTGGCTTTTGACAGATGGTCACATTAATGTGACTGGACTGTGTATAAACAGTATATTTCTAGAGACATTAGGTATTTCTTTATGCTGGAGAAGTGAAAAAAGAACAACGCCTTCGTCGGGACTGGAACTACGGACCTCTCGAATACGCGCCGAGCGTGCTGACCATTACACCACAAAGGCATGCTAAGAAGACGGGAGAAATACCTTACATGCCCCCCTTTTAAAGGGCGATTGGGTATTAATAGACCCAATCGCCAAATCCTTATATGTTTAGCTACTGATGTGGATATGGACATCAGTTACTAAACGTAGTTGCTTGATAGCAGTCGATGTACTTAAGTATTTGAATCTATAACCTCTTCAGATTTTTTGTTTTAAATTCTTCTTCTCAAGTATATTTGTTTTGTGCAGGATAGAGTTCGCACTTAACAAAATACTTTTCCATTTTTTTTATGTCCTTATGAATGCTGTTGAGTAGTGTTTCCCATCCTTTTGTCGAATCCCACTTACTTGAGACACGAAATTCCACTTACTTTCAGGCTGCCTGCATTTAAATCAAGAAGAGATAGATTACCAGGCACAATGCAGTGTACACAAGCCAGCGGTGAAGATGTTGACAGAAGACAACGCTAAGAATGAATCTAATTACCAGTTTGCTTCTATTAGGGAACAACTGGAATCTCTATCGAAATTTATTCACTTTAATGTAGAATTCCAAATATATTATCCAACTTTGAGCGAA